>JABWIB010001821.1:3806-14278 GCA_016617825.1 Platyplectrum ornatum | reverse complement strand
TGGAAACAGGACCATTTTCGCCTATATAGGCAGCTTAAATTGAAAGAATTTTTTCAAAATAAATGTGAACATGTAATATCTGCTTCTAATGTATTTGACAGGTTTAAACCCTGGTCCACTTTCAATCCAGACACGCATAATGCCTCTATAAAGAGATTTATGCGTTTACTGGATGATACTGTGGAAAAGACNTCGGTTGGTCTGACTAAATCCAGACATAATTTAACTATAGGGGAACGCCAGTCTTTGAGTGATTTAGCCAATTATTCTGACATAGTTATCNGCCCCGCCGACAAGGGAGGGGGGATTGTTGTGTTAAATTTGTCAGATTATAAACAGGAGATTTTAAGACAGTTGGCTGACCCCTCTACTTATAGTAAGCTTACTAAGGATCCGACATTCCAGTTTAAGGCCGAAGTGGGTTTAATATTAGATCGAGCGTTGAGTGAAGGTGAACTGCCCTCTAAAGTTGTAGAGTCATTATCTGTTAAATTTCCGAAGGTGCCAATCATCTATTCCCTTCCTTAAATACATAAAAACGCCACTAATCCACCTGGGAGGCCAATTATTTCGGCACGAGGGTCGATTCTGCAATCTATTTCAGGGTTTTTGGATGTTTTTTTTGCAACCTTGCATTCAAAATTTACCCACGTTTCTCAAGGACACAAGTCACTTGTTACGCAAATTAGGGGCCATTGAGACCTTTCCTGTTGACTTACTGTTATGTACGATCCCTCATGATGCTGGTCTAGAGGCTACACGTCGTCTGATTACAGATAATTCCAACTATGTTGGTCCAGGAATCGATTTATTTATGCAGTTGTTAGAAATGACCCTGACAAAGAATTACTTCATGTTCGACTGAGTTTTTTATTTGCAAACGGCGGGGTGCGCTATGGGATCAGCGGTAGCCCCGTCGTTTGCAAATGCATATATGTACCAAGTGGAGCAAGAAGTGTTTTTGACTAATCCTCGTTGTAAAAATAGATTATTTATGTATTTGACATACATCGATGATGTGTTCATCCTTTGGCAGGGGACGTCCTCTGAGTTTACTCAGAGGATGGACCTGGCCAACGGTATGAATCCTCATATAAAGTTCACATATACATATAGTGAGTCAGAGATACACTATCTCGATGTCTGTATAAAACTGGAGGACAGGTCAATAATCACTACAATCTATGAAAAAGATGCGGATCGAAATACGCTCTTGTTAGCGTCTAGTCACCATCCTCCTTCGTCAAAAAAGGGTCTCCCCTTTTCTCAATTCCTTCGGGTTTGTCGAATCAACAATAACTTGGCCTTAAGGGATAAGCAACTGGAGACCATGAAGCAGAAGTTTTTGAAACAAGGGTATGCTGCTTCAGATTTGCAGTCGGCTATAGTTAGAGCATGCTCTTATAGGAGAGAAGATCTGATTAAAGAAAAACGGAATGCGGAGAAGTCCGATTATATTCCGTGGGTCACCCAGTTTTCTAGGATGAGTCCCCTCGTGAATCAGGCAGGTACGAGCTTTGTGGCCCGTTATTAAAACGGACCGCACTTTGCCTGTTCTGAACTCCAAAAGAATCATGCCATGTTTTAGGAGAGGTAGAAATATCCGTGACCTCGTAGTAAAAACTGACATTTCGGGATTAAACAAAGGTATTAACTTACCCTTTTTACAAAAAGCCCCTGGCTGCTATAGGTGCCCTCAATGCCTGACGTGCAGGCATATGGAGGTTGGCAAAACGTTTGCTCACCCGAGATCTGGCAAAATTTATAAGATCCGTCATGTATTAACATGTACATCCCGTTATGTTGTAAACATGTTGAGGTGTCCTTGTGGTCTTGCCTATGTGGGCAAGACCATAAGGACTTTCCGTGAAGGCATGAATCTTCATAGAGCAGCAATTAGNTCAGCCCTACAGACAGGCAAAGCAGAACAACCTGTAGCTTGTCATTTTGTTGAGAGAAAACATGCTTTATCTGAACTAAAATGCAAACTGATTGATCATGTCCCGCAGAATCCACGGGGAGGAGACAGGGACAATGCCCTACTTCGTCTGGAATCCAAATGGATTTTCCGGTTACAGACGGTACAACCTTTGGGTTTAAACGAGATCTTACCATTACATTGCTTTCTTTAAGGGGGATTATAGGTTATTGTGAATGTCGGGATGGAGGGGTGACTGGACTGGTTATAAGGTTGTGTATATTTTTTGCATTTTGTGTTGATATTTGTGTATATACCTTTTGTTGCTCTGTTATACATGGTCCTGTTGACCTGTTAGCTGTGAGAGATTTATGATATTGCAACTTCTGTTAGCTCGGGTCCCACGAGCAATGTGATTTATGCCTGTTGCCCACGTGAACATAAGTTTTATTTTGTCTATGTAAGCTTTATTAATGTTGGTAAATGTTTGTAAATATATACTCTCAGATTGTGGAGTACAACATGGTATTTTCCATATTGTCAGTGGCTGTGCTCTCTCCTATTACATTTGGCAGACGCGGTCCGTCGCTATGGTTACCCGTACACAGTCTGGTGCTAGGGGCGCATGTTTATGACGCCACCGGCCGAGACAGCGTCCGGGAGCCGGTGTGCGGGAAGACACAGCTGCACGGTAATGGAGATCAGGTAAGCACATGCTATAGATAATTAGAGGGTATATATAGGCTGTATGACGGCCTGGTGGTATTGGTGTATCCCTGATGAAAGGGAGTTGTTCTCCCTGAAACGTCGGACCAGAATAAAGACTTTCATTCGCTTCCGTCTGTGAGTGCCTCCTTCAACTTCGTTTTATATATATATATATATATATTATCAGCGAAAATATGTTAAAATAATAGAGTGGTGAAATAGTAGAGAATAGGTGAGTTAAAATCACAGGTCAGACGGACAGCAACCTCTTGTTCCTCCAGAATCTTAATCTCAATGGCTAATTGATCTCCGGAGTATGAATAGGGTAAATTAAAGCAATGTAAAATTGCACTTGTAAAATAACAATAAATAAATCAATAAAGTGCTTATTGCATATGTTATTTCACAGTCTTTTGGGACAATGGGGTAGAGAGAAAGTGCCTATGCAAAAAATATATATTGCACTTTGTTTCAATATATTCACAATGGGTAAAGTGCTAATGCATGTTTTATTGCTCAGTCTCTTATGAATAAAGTATAATGCATATCATATTGCACAATCTCTTGTATATTAGATAAATACACAATGAATAAAGTGCTAGTGCATGTTTTATTGCACAATCTCTTGTGGGGATAGGAGAGAGAGTGCATATGCAAAATGTATTGCACTAAAATAGATCCACCGTGGGAAAAATGCTATTGCATATTCTATTGCACAATCCCTTATGGTTGATAAAGTGCCTCAGTAAGGTACTGTTATACTCCTATCGGTAAGGTAGGAGAGCCCACCAGTCCAGTCCTGTGGGTATAGAGGATATGGAGATGGATTCCTATCTATGGGTGTTCCTCTCTAAATATTATAAATCTTATCCCCTAGTAACTCAGATTGAGATTGATGGTTTTTGGAAGTTTTTTGTTAACTGTTTATTGAGACTGATCTGCAGCGATGGCTGTTCTTATGTGTAACAAAAAGAAGCCTGTACCCCAACACTGGGCTGCTTGAACACTTTCCTCCCCATGAGAGGTACACACACATATAATGTACTTTTACCTTTGTAGGTCTAGTGCTTTCTACTTTGTAGGTATACATTCAAGGAAAAACAGGCATGCCCCCAATGGTATGAAAATATGTCTGGCAATGGCATATGCCAATGCCGCACAGCAGTGGAAAAAATAGTACTTACTAAAGAAGAGGGGGCCCCAGGAAGTTGCTGTACCGGTGCCCAAAATTTCTCTTGGCTCTGGCCGTGACACTAGTACAGAGTCTGGCTGGCGCAAACCATTATTTATAGCGATCTCCAGGCAGGCTCTGGCTGGACATATATACATGATTGTCTCCTGAGTGCCCCTGATTTTCTTTAACTTGTGTTTATTATGAAAGATACAGGGTGTCCATAAGAGGAAGCCATGCCGCAGGCGGGCAAAACATAACAACAAACAATGCAAAGGAAACCTCTAATGCAAAATAAACAGTGTTATGAGAAGATATGGAAAGGGTGGTGGGACTACATGGGTTCCACAGAATAAGATCGGTGATAGAGAGGGGAATGGAAGGGCATGGAATTCTCGGGGTGAGAAGGCGGGAGAGGGAGATTGGGAGAAAAAGGGGGGCAGGTGGGGTTGCCGCCAGGGGGTAAGGGGAGGGGGTAGGGGTGGTGGAAGGGGTAGAGAGTGGCTAAGTCTACTAGGCAAAGGCAAACTAGAAGGCATGGGTGGGGTGGGCTAAGAGCCACGGGGACCAAACCAGGTGGACAGGTGGTCCCGGTCATGGAGGTGGTGAGAANTCTTTTCCATGCTTGCGACAAAACAAATATAGGGGATGGGTTCAGACAATTGACCTGGGTGGCGGGATTTCCAGGTTATTTCAACAAGGCATTTATCCGCAGAGATAATGTGCGAAGCAAGTAGAGCAGAGTGCTTGTCGAGGCCAGGCAGAGGAAGCAGAGAAGGAATGACCACAGATCCTTGGGGATCGGACAGGCAAGGGGAGAGGCCAGAAGGTCATGAACCATATCCCAGAAAAGGGATATCCTGGTACAGGTCCACCAAATGTGTATAAACGAGCCGGGCCAGCCGCAGTCCTTCCAGCACAGAGGGGAGAGAAACATAGCTGAAAGCCTGTCAGGGGTAAAATACCACCTGTAGTAAATCTTATAGGCATTTTCCTTGATTCTGGTAGATATAGATATCTCGGCAACACTTTCTCTGATAGTCTCCCAAGAGTCCTCATCAGGGGAGGGGGGGTGCCCAGGTCACGTTCCCAACAGGCCTCATGGACGGCTGAGGGGCCTAACAGGTTAGGGAGCAAGAGAGGGGGAAGAGAGGCAGAACGATTCAAAGGACGAGGGGGGTGCTGCAATAGGGGAAATAGAGATTGAAGGTAGTGGCGAAGTTGGAGGATACAAAATGGGTTACGGAGCAGGGAGGGGAAGGCATCATAAAGGTTTGGGGGGGAGAGCCAAGACTGGTTGTGAGCCAAATCGGAGGCGAAACGTATACCAGCCTGACGCCACGGGAGAGAGAAACGTGGACAGAGGCCTGGGGGGAAGGACGGGTTGTCCTATAGGGGGTCAGGGGGGAGTGGGAAAATGTAAAGGATAACCTCCATTTACAGGTGGTCCAGATATGGGCAGAGAATTTAATAATCAGGAGTGGGGACACAAGTGAGGCACGGTCCGGGCCAGAGAGACCCCACAAGGAGGATATAGAGCTAATGCCTAGGAACGCTAACTCCAGGTCAACCCACGCCATGGTACCAGGGGGGAAAAACGAGGCCGAGACCTGGCTGAGGTGGGCAGCCCAATAGTACGCCCGGAGGTCCTGGAAACCATGACCACCAGCACAGACGGGCTTCTTGAGGAGTGAAAGTTGAGTGCAGGGGTACTTACGATTCCAGATAAATCTAGAGAGAAGGGATTGGACAAAAGAAAAAAACAGAAAGAAAGATTCTGTTGGGGAGGGTGTGAAAAAGGTAGAGAAATTTGAGGAGAGTCATCTTGATTGCAGTGATGCTCACCAGCCACGAGATGATAAGGGGGCGCCAGGAGAGAATGGTCGACTGGAGATAGCGAAGAAAGGCAGGGAACTTGGCAGCGTAAAGGTAGTCATAAGATTCAGTGAGAAAGACACCAAGGTATTTGATCGTCGACCGACTCCATTGAAAGGAGAAAGTAGTGGCCAGGTCGCAGTGGGTTTGGGAGTAATTGACAGGCGGCCATAATTCTCGAGTGTAGAGAAAAGATTTGGTACTAAGAGCCGTGGGAGACTAAGGGTGAGGAGGACATTGTCGGCAAAGAGAGAAAGTTCGTAGTCCTGGTCGGTGATCTGGATGCCCTGGAAACAGGGCCGCCGCGCCCATTAGGTGAAGTCAGGCCTTCGCCTAGGGCAGACAGCCAGGAGAGGGGCAGCAGCGAGTCGGGGGGGGGGGGTCAAATTATAAAGAAAAAAAAGTGTTGAATCAATACCGGGAGGGCGGACGGGACCATCCACCGCCCTCCGCGCCCCCTTTAAAGTGTCACATCGCTTCAAAGGGGGCATGGTGCTAGGTCTGCCTTGGCGCCCGCAGACCTAGCGCCTACCCTGCCTGCACATTAGGGGAGGCCCGGACTGCAGCCGCCAAGGGCTCGATGACCAGGGCGAAGATAAGAGGGATAGGGGGCAACCCTGTCTGGTACCGTTGACAATTAGGACCGGTTCAGTTAACGCCCCGTTGACAAGGATTCTGGCAGAGGGATTGGAATTCAGAGAGAGGACACCCTGAAGGAAGGGGTCCAAGATGCAGAAGTGTTCCAAGGTTCAAGACATGAATTGCCAGGAGATGCCGTCGAACGCTTTTGAAAGGCGGCCTGCATGTGGCAGGGGTCATGAGTAAGATGGCCCTGGGGGGGTGTGAACAGCTAGGATGTTGCGCACAGAGATTTTAGAATGCAGTTTCGTGGCAAGGAGCTTGTCCGCCTTATCCCCTTTGTCGTAGTAAAGTTGGTTGAGCCAGCGGAATTTATTAGCTGCCTGGTTGTAGAGAAGTAGATTAAGCTCACCCCGGAGACTAGAGAGTTCTGGGAGGAGAGCAGGATCATGGGAGGCCTTGTGTCGGGCGTCAAGGGTAAGAAGGGTGGTGGTGAGGGTAGTAATTTTGTCCAGACTGTCTCTTTTAAGGCGTGACGCATGCACAATTAAGTGTCACCGAATCACTGCCTTATGGGTGTCCCAGAGCAGCATTGGGGAGGTGTCCGGGGTATCATTGAGTTGGTAGCACTCTGTCAAGGACGTTTGAAGTTGATGATAAATGGCGGGGTCCCGGAGGAGTAACTCATTAATGCGCCAAGTCTTACGTGGGGGGTGGACTGTGAGTCCGGAGAGGTCAGCAGAGATTGGGGCATGGTACGACCATGTACGGGGGTGGATAAGGACGTTATGCAGACGGAGGGTGAGAGCGTGGCTGAGCAGGATCATGTCAATTCTAGAGTAGGAGCGGGTGGAAGAAGAGAAAAAAGAAAAGTCTTTAGTGAGGGATTCGCGGGCACGCCAGGAGTCATAAAGCTTATGGAGTTTGAGGAAAGCCTGGAGGGCTTTAGAGTTGCGAGTGTTGGCCAGGGACGAGGTTGGTGAGGAGACAAGTGATCGATCAAAGGATGGAAAGAGGGTGCAATTAAACATGCAGGAGGCAGCCGGGTCAGAACAGAGCGGAGAAGAGGTCATCAGCAGTGCGTTGGGAGGTAATGACTTCTTCCAGCCGGCGTTCAACTTGGTCAGTTCTGTTACCCAGATCTGTGATGTCAGCCTTGCGTGTATGGATAGCCTTTTGGATATCTGAGTGAATAGATGATCACAGTTCCTTCATTTCTGTGAGCAGCGCCAGAAAGTCTGGGGATGGGTCTTCCTCCTCAAGATATGAGTCATCACCAGTGGCGGGTGAGGCGGGGAGAGTGTGGGAGCTTTACTGGCGAAGTAGTGGAGTGGGTCTTGTTAGAGCAAGGCATGTCGGAGGCAGAAATAGGCCACTAGCAGAGCAAAGGTGTGCGAGAGAGCCCAGCAGTGAGAAGAGGCAGGTTGCTGGTGCGGAGGTAGGGGGGTAGGTGAGACCTGGGCTGAGCTAACAAGTGAGTTTAAATGTGCATAATAGTGAGTACAGCCACTCGACCCCCACCCTCAGGGGGGGCATTACATCTTCACAGTGGCAGCAGGGAGTTAAATCCACCGGGGTTCAGCAGGTGAGCAAGATATCACACACTTCTGGGTCCACCAACGATCGTGAATGCTCATGAAGGACCAGTCCAGGTCCAGTAGGGTTTAGTCCGCCGTGTGAGGGGGAGCTGGGTGGGAAGATGGAACAGCAGGAGGGCGGCAGAATAAGGTGGTAGAAAGGAGGTGCAAGCAGGTCAGGGCAATGCAGCCGGTGGGGGAGGAGCAGCAGCAGCTCCTGGGGCAGCAGAAGGTGCCCGAGCCGGGGGGAAGGATGCAGGAAACAGCCCCAGTACTCACAGGTGTAGAGGCTGGGACAGCCACCCACCGTGGGCATGCAAGATGGGGTGCGCTGATCCAGGGGCAGTGTCCAGCGGTGAGGAGGCAGGAGCTGCAGGGCCCCAGGCAGTACTGTATCAGCCATGTAGGATAGAAGATGGTGGCGTCAAACACCCACTGCCTGGGATAGGGGCGCCCGCCACTAACTGTAGCCAGCTGGCAGGAGGAGCAGCCCACACACCTCCAGGGTTCCTCAGACGGGCCACCGATGGCAGAGAGGAGCATGGAGGCACCGGCATCACGGAGCAGGTCGCCGGAAGAAAGAGGACGGCGGAAGCAGTCCACAAAGGGAGCAGCCACCGGGGGGCCAGCAGGAGGAGTGGAAGTCTGGTATGAGCACATGGGGTGAGTATAACGTCCAGGGTGGCGAAGGGAACAGCAAGAGAGAAGGAGCAGGATAGCGGGAGCCCCGGGCACACGCTTCTGCTCTGGTCCCTAGCCAGGCCACGCCCATGTGCCCTTGCTTTTCTACAATCACATATGCATACATATTATATATTTAAACACACAAAAGACATATTAGGGCCTGGCAATGGCAACCTACATTCAATATATAGATCACCTTTCCCAGATCCTTAATATGTTCCACATATATTTCAAGTACTGTAAACCTCGCTTTATATTCTCCCTTTGCCTGTTACCAGAAGAACCCCACACGCATTGTCTTAACGTTTATTCCTGAGGGATTGGTATCTCTCATATGATATAATTTTCTATTAATTTTCTATTTATTATCATTCTACCTTTGATTCACCCGTCTTATATTCTAGTCCAGTGGTCTATCCTCTACCCCCTAACAGTGCATGTTTTCTAGGTCTCCTCAATATCAAAAGAGATATAATGACACCACCTGTACAAACAAAATGTAATGAAGACAATTGTGCTCCAGCAAGAAGACCTGGCAATGGTTCCCTCCATTTGTTCATTATGTCAAATAGATTCTGAACCTGTACAATGCCCGCTATACCAATGCCAGCACTTGCGGTCTTAGGGACAGGACTTATAGGCAGTGGGCTCCATGTTATCATAATTTTCCAGGGCATGCAGGAACACAGTTAATCTCGATGCTAACTCCAGACCTGACTGGTTGCCTTTAGTTACAGGGTTTGCTTGTACCAACAACACTATGCCTTATGTGGCTTTAATGCACTTCTCTAGGCAGGCTCCAGGCTTTGCAGCATTGCTCAATTTAGTGGGGGTTGTTCAAGAAGAGGGCAGCTCAATGCTCCTGCGGGTCAGTCTCAGCAAGGTATACTAACCCCAAGTCAAATATAAAGTATATGTAAATATCCTTATACATAAGTCACCAATGCAGATAGATAAGGCTATTTTGTAAAACAACTGTAGCAACTTAATGTAAACTAAATGATTTTGCCAAGCAAAAAATTATGCAACACAATATAAATAGCAAATAAGTCTTAATTACTTATTTAAAATTACTTAATTACTCAGTGAAAACGACGGCTCTAGTGGAAAAGGCGCCGTTTGAAGGCAATCTGAACGATGCCTTTTGAAAACGGCGCCTGAGGATCGGTGGCTTCCAGAGCCGCCGAAAAAGAAGGCTTTTCGCCGGCTCGCCGGCTTTCTTAATGCAAAGTGAACACATCTGGAGCCGGCATGCAGCACGTATGAGGGGAGGCGATTTTTAGGTTCCCTCCCCTACACATATGACGCCGGCTTCACTGTAAAGCCAGCGTTTCCTGGAGGATTTTTTGCTGGAAGCCGCCGATTTCAGTGGCTTTCAACGACGGCTCTGCCTACGGCTTTTTTCCCGCAGGCAATCTGAACGCGGCATAACTGTGTGTGGGTAATGATCCAGTTTTATGGAAAACAGAGTTAAGAAGAAAATAGCTTAATTCCAGTGCAGTTTATAGTACAGGATAATGAATGTCAAGTTTTGGTTTTCTTGTGGTCCGTCGTGGGAACCAGGAGTATGGATAGAAATAGTGGAGGTAAATTGGAACTTAGCGGATTTAATAATAGTTTGGGACGTAGACAGGTAGTTAGCAAGGCATGAACAGATGTAATATTGTTGGAGACCAGATGAGTAAGCAGTTATAGCAGAAGATGCAGGTAAATTGACAATACCGGTTTATACTGGATGTTAGGACTCACTGTAGCACAAGTGAATCTGTCTAGTTGCAGCCACAGATAAAGAGACTCAAGGACAGGTAGCTACCAACCCGGGCNNGGANTCTAACNGAGGGCTGGACTTCACCCTTGCCCCTAATGGTGGGGATGGCCTTGCTTGCTGCGAACCCAACGGCAGGTCGCGGCCCCGGGAAGCAACCCCTTGAACCTTGAGACGGGATAGAGGTAGAGGAGA
>JABWIB010001820.1:62802-74259 GCA_016617825.1 Platyplectrum ornatum | reverse complement strand
ACAACAATATATTCCCATTTCTTAGACAGTTATGAATCCAGATTTGCATATTCACAGAGTGCATGCTCAGAACGTTTGCCTACGCAGAAGCATAGATAGAATTTTAAATAGTCGCAGTAGCTGCGTAAGCTGCCTGCACATTCTCCATATGCTTACACCATCTCACGGATGGGACAAGTACAGCAAGCCATTTTTCGAAATTTTGGGATTTATCATTTTTTCCATTTATAATACATAGAAACCAGCAGAGACTCCGACTACAGCCCCTGTGCATACGTCACACTGCATATGCACCTATAACTCTGGATCAGCCTGCACTAAGGCCAGGTCAATAGTCTATTTTGGACACTGTCCACATGCCCTGTCTCTGGTAACCGCTCCCTAAATTAACAATGGTTACTTAGAATTTATTAAACGCGGAAACTCTCAGCAATCACTAAATTACAATTTAGAGGCCTTTGTGAAATGTCTTTTCAAAGGTTTCACGACCAGCTACAGTGGTTAATGAACTCCTCAGTACACTGAATGTCTTGGCACTCATTACAGCAATAGCCCTACGGTTACCCCCCAGTAGACTGTTGGCATCATGGTCGGGTTTCCCTCTTTGTACATGCGGTCCAGTATATATCATCGTCAAAGGCAACTATTGTGGAAATGTATCCGGACATTATTCACATTCGTGTTCCGCCCTCCCTGTCTTGGGTTAGGGACTCACGTGTTCTCCCATTCAGCTTTGGTGTTACTGGCAGTCAGCTAGTTCTGCTAATATACTGATGACCAACTGCGTCACACTGGAGCAATGCTGTAAATATTCTCACTTTTTTGTTAAATAATGAATACTGACACATTAGGGGGTATATTTACTAAGCGGCGAGAATGCAGTGAGATTGGAAAGTGGGGATGTTGCCCATAGCAACCAATCAGATTCGAGCTCTCAGTTTCAATTTATGCACTGGAGAATGTGAACTTGAATCTGATTGGTTGCTATGGGCAACATCCCCACTTTTCAATCTCCCTTCAATCTCGCCGCTTAGTAAATATACCCCTAGGTGTTTGCATTCTTGCTTGCTATAACTGAATGGAAATTACATTCCAGTAAACAGGGGGAAAAGCAGTGTATTATATATTTACAGTCAAATCATTGCAAACACTGTTTAACATTGTGTAGATCCCTGAGACCTGTTAGTGCCGCTGTTGAATGTTCTCCCTAACAACCTGAGTGAAAGCTTAAACAGGCAAGTGTCAGCACTACTGATGTGCCTCAGGACCGACCCATTGATGTACAGTAAGTGCTGCAGGTTGACGCATGAGTGCTGAGAATGCCTTTCCATTCCTCCTAACATCTTGGGTGAATATAAGTCGTGCCCATGGTTCTGTCCAGACTCTGTCCAAGCCCCATCCAGACTTTGCCAAAGCCCTGCCCCTCTTTTCCCATTGCGGCAAATCTAATCTTCACTAAAATATAACCAAAAACCATCAATACCTCCCTGTCTGTCCCCTTATTAGGAAAACTGGCAGGCGGGACAGCGGGACAGTCACCCAAAATTGAACCGCTGAAATCGTGACAGTTGGGAGATATGAAATTCACTTCACCTTTGGGGTATATTTACTAAGCGGTGAGATTGCAGTGAGATTGGAAAGTGGGGATGTTGCCCATGGCAACCAATCACATTCAAGCTCTCAGTTTCATTTTACATACTGGAGAATGTGAACTCGAATCTGATTGGTTGCTATGGGCAACATCCCCACTTTCCAATCTCACTGCAATCTCGCCGCTTAGTAAATATATCCCTTTGTCCTGGGTTTTAATATTTTGTCTGATTAGTGTGTGTATATTGATTACATAATATAAAGCAGTAGTCCACATGGAAATTAATATAAGAGCTGGAACTCATAGCTGTACAGTTATTAGTAGAAGTTACAGCAGTTTGTAGCAGGGTTGCCTACTTTTGCAATTGTGACAAGCGCTGCACAAAAGGGGTGTAACTTGTGCGATCAAAGGGGTGTGTCCTGTGGATAGCTCCACCCATGGGTGTGTCTAGCTCTGCCATGAGAACTATTTCATAATAAAAATAGCTGCATCAGTCAGGGAGTCAGGGAGATCAGCCACTTTTCAGGAAGTTTCCCTGATATTCAGGGAGAGTTGGCAACCCTGGTTTGTAGTATTATATATTATTCCTTCATTACAGAATCTAGTATGGACTATAGTGCAGATTTGGGCACAATGCATTCCCTGGTCTTTTAACATGTATCATTTCTCCAGAGTCATAAAGTCATTATACATCAAGATCAACGTATTTTATAAACCTGCTTTCCTATAATAAAAGAAAGACATTGCTGCTGCAATAATAATAATAATAATAATAATAATAATAATAATAATAATAATAATAATGTGTATACATAAATACATATTACATATTACATACAATATTTTTATTTATTTGACAGACGATATATGAAACTAATAAAAAAGACAGAACCTGTGTCGTCTTCTTTCCCGTCCAAATAGTAATTAAGTAGACAATGCATTCCAGTAATTCTCCTTGCTAATGGATCTGCTTGCCTCATAACCTATGGAAATATGAGTATACACTTTNAGCAGATTGTTTGTTATGTTTACACCAGGTCTAACACTAATCCCCATTAATGTTTGATAAATGGTCTCAAAGGAGCTTGAATAGCTGTCAGGCAGCAGATCTGTTGCTGATACACTGGGCATCATATACGTTTAACCCCTCTACATGTAACACTTAGCGGAAGAGCCGCTGCCTTCACTGTAAAGTGTGATCTAAGTCACACATTCCCCCGATCAATGGTCTTGTATCCGGACAGATCTGCTCAGTGTTAATGTCAATGCAGGTAACAGGTACCAGGGAAAAGTATACAAAACAAAGGAAACACACAATATTTAGCCTTGTGAAATTCTGCAGGAACACGCAGAGCTGTCTGGTTATAAATCGATGATGTGATGAGTGACAACTGTTCATAAATGAAACAAATGCACAAACAATGGATAATTCATTGTAATTAATTAGTCATTGCTGCTGTTCAATGAAAGGCAAATGGGAAATATATTATTGAAAAGCTATTCACATTTTCCATTCCATCAAATGACGGTCTATGGAGCAATTTCGCTTCACCCCTTTAATCCCATAACCCTTAAAGCTTACATTCGTTATTACCTTTACATTTGGATATTATATTTTTGGAATATGGATCTGTGCTGTATTCGCATATTGACTTTTTTCAAGGAATCATTGGGGCCTCACATCGTGTGTCTCATTGATTCACTGACGTTAACCCTGTATCATCCATACGACTTACTTGTTTGCATTTAATATATTTCACTTATTAAACATTTCCCGGCGTTATCACAGTTGTATAATTCAACTGAAAAGAAGTCTTACTACTTGTCACTCTGACCGNGTTTCATCTCTTGAATACAATGTTTTGTAATTTGTTTTTATATGTCTAAACTGTGCATCTTGTGATAAGTAGCATAATAAAGGTCCAGTCTCACAGGATGTTTTGTGCTATTTGCATTTCACTTCTAATACTGTAACAGACAACGGAGCACTATAATAACCCGGATAAGGTTCACCAACGATTAAGTGGAAAAATAATTAAAGNGGCAATTAGCAAGGCATACACAAAAGCGCATATGAGGTACAATGATGCATACGANTCTTGAACCACGCATCATTGCTATTTGTTTACAAGAGAATAGAGGAGAATATCCCAAGGTTACATCTCAGTTTTTATTTTTAAAGAGCGCTCTGTTGTTTTGCCTTGTTTTTATTGTAGCAGGGATCTAGGAGTGATGCCAGACATTCTGTATTTGCAGAAGTTCGAATTTCCTGATAGCCAGTAGCAGAACCAGGTTAGCCTGCAGAATTAGAATCAGCGTCTACTAAATGACTGAGGAAAATGGTATCAGTCACACCATTCTGGTTCCCACACACTCTGGTTACATCATTACTTAGTCTTTAAAGCAAGGAGCCATACACAAGGCAGAGCTGCAGTCAGCTGATCAAAACATGAAAATGCACCAGAAATTCTATACTTAAGATGGGGTTTCAACAGAAGCCCTTGGTTAGCTGATTAATTCTCTGCTTCTCTGCAATTTTCGGATTTTGTTTCACCTTTGCTTTCAAGCGAAGCTGTTGTTAGGTCCCAATGACTGATGGAGCAGGAAGCGTTGTCCATGTCATTTTTATGTACAGGTGCATTTAACAGAAATTCCTGCATTAGAATTATGCAGATTACCTTTCCTGTCAGGGAAACAACAGGCAGCATAGTGTCCTGTGTCCATGGAACAAAAATTGTGTATACACGTACAGCTTGTGGCTTAGGTTACAGTAGTGTATAACACTACTGGTAAACACGTATCACAGTGCATTTAAATCACATGACATCTGTCACATGGAAATCTGTATTAGATAATACTGGAGCATGAGAAATAGGATTATCAGTCAATGTATGTATAAGCCATCTTTGGACCTGATGCGGAATAAGAGTCTCCACAAAAATAAACCTTAACTATTCTGCGTCACTTGTAGTTTATCCGGTTTTTTTCTTTGCTCAGAACGGCTCAATTTGAATAAAACGTATTTTAGTCCACATAAATGTGTATATCCTTGAATCTGCTTTTATTTTAAATGTTATTCCATGATAAATTCAAAAACTCACCCCAAAGTTCTGGATAGGCCACAGTTTACTACCTTACGGTGGCTTTTAATTTGCAGTGATTAGCTTTTGTCAATTCTTTCAAATGTAAATTTCTAAAAGAATTATTGATAACCACAAATAATTTAAAAATAATCACAGATATTAATAATTGATTGTATTTCAGCCTCCAAATTATATGTATATGTATTATATATAAATATGATTGTGTTTATTAATAATGGAATGCTTTAAACTTATATATATTATTTAGGTAACAATGGCATGTAGATTGGTTGGTTCAGTAAACTGAAAAACAAACTGAAAAACTACTAAAAGTCAACTAACATCTGGGATGTAATTGGTATTCCATGAATAAGTGTATACACATGTTTGCCTATATATGTCAAATTCTGCTAAATATTCTGATAAGGAAATGTGAGGGTGTTACCTTAAGCAACCAATCAGTATCTACCTATAGAAATAAAAGATTTTAAAATGATAGTTACTAAATGGTTAGCTGCTAGGGGGAACACCTTTGCTTTTTTTTTTTNAAAAAAAAACAACTTTATTTAAACCACAAAAGTCATACAGAGTAACAAAACATACTTAAAATTAAGGTACATAACACTGAATCATAACAATCCACAGATAGCAGGGAACGAACACAGGTCCATCAGATAAGCCTATTGGGAGTGGCGTGGCCACTCCAACCGTGTAAAACTAGCATGAGTACATGGATACAGCAGAGAAGCCCTCATGTGGCGGCCATAATAATCAGTGGGTCGCCCTCCATGACCCTACTCATGTACCAGGTAGTGTCCCGAAAGCATGCTTGTAGCTGCGATTTTATACGAGGAGGGAGCACATCTATGAACCCCTCCCATACATCAAAGAAACCTTCCACCTTAGCACATTTGTCCATTAGTATGTCCAACCAGTCCATGCGAAACAGAAACTTCAACTTCTCCAGGAACAAGGAGACACCTTTGCTTTTTATTTGTAGAGGGTTTGGTAAAGGGCATGCCTTCCAATAATCAGCAGGGAGAACATGGGACACCTGCATGGCTTTGCCCAGGATAAATAAAATAAAAGATATCGACATTGCCGCTTGTTTCCCCTTATCATGACAAAACATATGGCAGGCCCGGCAGGGGAAACCTAATGGGGACAGTTGGGAGGTATGAAATGGAACCCCTAATGTCATACTTGATGAGTCAGTTAATAGTCATCAAGCACCAACTGTATGAATCCATCCAATCATCAGACAGAACGTTTCCATCAATAAGCAATTATGAGTTTGGATGAATAAGTAATCTGACCTTCTGTAAAGAAATTATTAGTATCATTGGTATATTTCATTACAATGATTCCATAATCCGTTCTTCTCTGTTCAGTAACGGGTGAAAAAAGATCATGTAACAGAGCTTGTATATCAGATGCAGTCAAAACCAATTTACATAAAATGTGTGAGTGACCTACCTAACAAATACTGACTCCCCATATGAAAACACTGTTGATTCCACCGCCACTCAGATTCTATTCTCCTTTTTCAACTACCACTTTCACTAAAATAGCTTGCTGACAAAAAGGAGACACACAAGGAATCATTGGACAGTTTAGTGCGATCACTTGACTATGACAGAAAAAAAAGATTGCATAGTCTTATATCCCCAAAATTACACACTAATAGAAGGGTTAGGATCAGGGTTGCTGACTCCTGTATTGGGGGCAATTCTCCCGGGAGGCAGGCTGGGGCAGAGATTTAATGTAAGTCACTGCCTCCAGCCTCGGTCGGTACTATGAGTGGACGCGGCTTGGTGGTGCTTGATTGTATGGGTTTTGCTGTTCAGGTGGCAGGGCCCAGCCCATGCTGCCAGGTGTTAAGACATCTGGCCATGCTATGAGAGGCCATTGCCAATCATTCCGTAATGGCAGAAGTGTAGCTATCTACAAATGAGCTTACAGTGATATAATGATTGTACTCTCTAGTAGAGAATAATAGGGAATATGTTTTTTCTAAGCCACATAGTTTGTTGAACTGTTGGAGATAAATCAATGCTGCTGTGTTCCATAAGAAAATAGCAAATGTTTTCATGTGTTTACCAGTACAAGGCATTCTTTATACAGACATGGCCTTGACTGTCACTGCACTACCCTGTTACTAATATTAAGTTATGTCTGTAAGGAGCGGAAGAATAAGATTGGGGTGTCTTTAGTATGACTTTCTATTTATTGCATAATTGCAGCTTTATATACAGAAGAAGGCTTGTGTTCTGACTGGCAGAAGTGACTAATTGTTTCTAGTGTGCACCCTACAGCAAAAACCATTTTCTGCATGCAAGACAGCTTTATTCCCTATATAGCTTGCCATATATTTGACATAATGGTGATTAATCTATGCAGATCTTTCCAGACATACATTGGATTATGACAATTATGGGCAATATTGGTTTGGGGTAGGCCAGCCATCCTGGGCTGGAATCTTCTTTAAGTGAGCTTTACCTATGTGCAGGTCAATAAATGCTAACTTTTTATTAACTTTGTAACTTCCTTCACTCTCAGTGTAATAAACAAAATATGCTCATAAACTAACCCTATAATGACATACCGTATTTGCCAACGTATAAGACGACCCCCAACATTTACACTCAAAATATAGAGTTTGTTATGATCCCCTGCTGTATGATCCCCTGCTGTATAATCCCTGCTGTATAATCCCTTGCTGTATGATCCCCTGCTGTATGATCCCCTGCTGTATGATCCCCTGCTGTATGATCCCTGCTGTATGATCCACTGTTGCACTGACATGTTGCTGATGTCTCCTGGAGAGGAGAAGGGGGAGGATGTATCTGAGAGTTCATTCTCTCACTGCACTCTGGGGTCACAGGGTACCTCTGAGGTAATAAACATCTAATGCTCTATAGATAACCACCATAGGACCATGTATACAGCTAGTGGTTATCTATGGATGTTTCATACCTCAGAGAAAGATATCCGGCGTATAAGATGACCCCGCCCACTTGGAGGCATGTTTTTCAGGGCAGAAAAGTAGTCTTATACGCCAACAAATACAGTAAGTGAAAATATACATAATTGTATATTTTATATGAGCATTTTCAGTGTAATTTCTTATAAATTTTTTATGAAGAATTTATTTGTAAATCAGATATGTAATTAAAATGTATTATCTAAATACATGTCGGCATGTATCTTATTTGTTCAGACATAGATACAGGTGACAGAAGATTCAAACTTGATCTATCAGGAATAAATAAGCCTTTCCTGATCTAACCAGAATGTGTCTCTGAAATACCATTTGTGGGCAAAAGTTCACATTCCTGTCTTTTTGTGGCCACAGATCTGGCTGGAAGTCAACCTCGCTGCTTTTATTGCAGCTTTTACAGGGCCAAGAAAAAGACATCTTTGGCTACTGTAGAATGAGATCAGTTTTTGAAGCTACCTTGATGATTTGGCAGCTTGCGAGACTCCCAGCGAATGCAGCTCTGTCTGTCAGCGTAACAGAATATTGTGTAACACTCAGGGCTTGTCTATAGGGTGTAAATCCTTCCTTATTTCCTAAAGTCTCTAAAATGTCTCCTTTAGACAATAAATATTTTCTATAAAAAGCTACATTTCTAGACCAGCTATGCTTGACATGGGATGTACCCAAGCTATCAAGAAAGTACGTGTTTCTTATGGAGGTGCATGGGTATCTGTTACTATTCCGTTCTGGGGGGAAATTCACAAAAGTCGAGTTTCGGTAACCCGCGGCTGCGATAAACTCGCAGCCGCGAGGTTACAAGTACGCAGGCGCGAGGTCACCGCGTCTGCATTGAACAACATGCAGACGCGGTGACCTCGCGCCTGCGTACTTGTAACCTCGTGGCTGCGAGTTTATCGCAGCCGCGGGTTACCGAAACTCGACTTTTGTGAATTTCCCCCCTTGTCTGTAACATATGTGGATTTTACCTTTTTAATATTTTATTTTATTTTATGTTATAATATTGGTGCCAGAATTCAATTATTTAACACTCCAAAAATAAAATAAAATAAATGAATATATATATTGATGTTTCATCATAGACTATTTAAGAGGTGAGAGTGAATTATAAGAAATTTCATATAAATTGAAAAGAAAAAGAGCAGAAATGCCAGAAAACACTTGACCTGCCTGTAGGAAAGACTAGCTCTCAGAGGACTGGATGAGGGCATGTGAAGTCACTGCACAGGCAGTAATGCATGTAAATACTTTGGCCTCAGTACATCTGTAATTGCCATATCTCTGAACCATCCACCAAAGTAGGATTAACTTTATTGGAGGGTTGTACAGAAGATCTGGGAATGTAATATTCAAGTAGTGATGGAATGACTAACCCTGCGTTTGTATGGGGATTCTAAAAAACACACCCAAAGCATTTCACATTACAGACTCAGATGATGCACAAAGCAGCTCTGCCACCTTGCACATGGAATTTTAATACATTTATTTTATGTTTTGCTTAATAGAAACCATATGTATCATGATATGCAGGGTTTATGTATATGATTCAAAGAAATATAACTGAACCACCACTTTACGTATTTTTATTTGCCTGGGGTGCACTTGATTAAGTAGATACATGTAGGGCACAGAAGGCACTCCACAAGATGTATCAGGGATCCACATTTAAGTAAGTTAAAATTCTTGGGTAAATAAATGTGGACCCTGGCTGGTGCTAGGGTGTTCAGCTCATCCCTGCAAACTATACAGCCCTGTTGCTGGTTCTAGCCTTTTGATTAGCTCATCCATACAGTGCACATACAGAAGCCATTCTAGAAGGATAGGATATCATCAGGCTTCGACATTTGGACTATGAACCTTGATCATTCAAGTTCTAACATTGGAGACAGCCTCATGTTGGGCTCAGGTATTCTGCTTGACTCTGTATGACCTTGGTACCTTGTCTTGTAGCAATTTCATGCTTTATAATGACTGTTCAGAGTGTAATTCTGAAAATAAACCCATAAACCTTTTTAACCATGTTTCTTAGAGCGACTGATATTGACTCTGACATCTTTACTTCCAGAGCGTGAGGCAACTGGCAGGCAAGGTGTAAATGACAGGGCCCACCTACCCTTCCCCACCCTTTATTATAAAAGCATGGTAAATTTGTATAAGTTTTTGTTTCCAGACTGTTACACTTTATAGTTAAACTTGTTCTGTTCAGCCTCTTAGCCAAAAACCTTCTTTGTATATGAACTCTATGTAACTCTCCATCTCTCCAGTACTCTTCACTATGTATGTAACTCTTCTAGCCCTCTTCAATGTTTGTCTTTTTCTATCTCCTTCAACTTCCTCATAGCTAGTCTTGACTCTACAATGACAATCTACAAACATGTCATGATCTGGAAGCAGGTACAATGCCTAGTATGTACAATGCCTACTGCCCACTCCACCCAGCCCCCAGCCTGACTCTGCCAACGACCAACCCTTTGCAAACTTTTCTTTTCAGTAAATAAAACCATTTGTTCATTTATCGGGACAAACTGGTAGGTGGGTGGAACAATCACCCACAATCGGGACAGTGGGAGGTATGCTGCCATAGGGAGGACGGTGAGCTTATTACTTACTTGCTTTCTGCTTTCTCACCCCCATTCACACACAAGTTACAGGATTAGAACTGCACTGTTTGTGTGTCATTATATATACTCTATTGACCAGGGCTCGAAGTGGGGGGGTATACGGGGGTATGACATACCGGCACTTCTCCCACTGTTGTAATAGAAAAATGTTAAATCCCCATTGACTTCCATTATTTTCTGTGTTTCCATACCCCCACTTCTGAATGTCCATACCCCCACTTCTAAATTTCCACTTCGACCACTGCTATTGACTAATAGATCTATATACTCTATAATCACTTGTCCTATAGTATAATTGTGTATGATTATATAGTTATTTGTATGCACATAATTAACTGCATTTTATTGTTTCCATATAAATGTGTTAAGTGTGTCCTGTGTGTGTCTCCCTATTTCTCCCCTTGTCATTGGTTTCCAAAGGCCCACAAATATTGTGTGTTTTGGGTAAAATTCGGCCTGTGAATGGCCACCTTAAGGGTCTATGGTAGAGAATAGGATGGTTAAACAATGTGAAAGCATTTCATAATTTGCTGAATCTTTATAAGTAAAGGTTAATAATAATATGTTGATTAAATAACCCAATATAACCTAACTTTTTAAGCATTTACAGAATCCCTGCTTTAGTTCTAATCCAAGCTGGAATCATACTGTTTTTCTGATTGCCTCTTAAAGCAAGTTTAATTTCTAAATGAAATATCTGCCGTAAGGAAGATTTAGCTCAACACTGAAGTCTACCAAAGTATTTGGTAAAACAGTTAGATTGCATGCCTTTTCTACACAACAGCTAATATATGTATATGGTGGCTAATCTATTTATTAAAGCCACTATCTGTTTCCTATAAAATAATTCGTTTATTTACAGTGGTTGACAACTAGACAAATATAGCAGTTTTGTGTTCTGTCTTGCAGAATGGATAGGTGGGTGCCTTACTGGTATAAGCCAGCTGCACTGAAATAAACATTTAACCAGATATTCAGGTGCTGCCACATGCAGGTATGATCAACAAACTCATACATGTATTGGTTACTCTTTGTCTTGATATAAAGAGAATCTTATACTCAATATGGAAATATATATATATATATATATATATATATATATATACAGTGCTCGAAGTGGAAATTTAGAAGTGGGGGTATGGAAACATAGGAAATAATAGAAGT
>JABWIB010001818.1:38557-53282 GCA_016617825.1 Platyplectrum ornatum | reverse complement strand
TGCCCAGAGACCTGGCACAGGTCCTGTCTGAGTCATTATGAAAGTTATGAGTAAGTCCATTTTACTGATAAACTGTTATGCATTGGACTGACCCATGCTGTATCAGACCAAATGTTTTCCAAACTCACTCCTCAGGGAACCCAAATGATTCAGGTTTTCCGGATCTCCTTGCCAGGGCTTCAACCTCAAAAGGTTACAGGGTTCTGTGCTGTCACCTGTAATGTCACATATAAGTGGAGCACCTAGGACACACATTTCCATTCACTGTAGAGCCAACATGAAGAGCAGTGTTCCTGAGCACATTTGCAGGCTGATACATCTTTCCATGAGACTCCGGAATTTGAGGCATTTTTACTGGTATTCCGGGAAAGCAGAGAAATCTCACGGGCCTATATTTACTAAACCGCGGGAATGGCAAAGTGGAGATGTGGCCTTTAGCAACAGATTCTAGCTCTACATACTGTAAAACAACAGGTTGAATCTGGTTGGTTGCTATGGGAAACATCTCCACATTTCTTTTGTTGCAGTATGGTAAAAACAAGCCCTGGGCTTTGTTCAATGGAAATCACTACCTGAAGCCCCAACCATTACTATGGACAGGTGGGAGCAGGGCCGGCGTATCCATTTGGTGATTTTAGGCGATCGCCTAGAGCGGGCTGGCGGCTAACGCATCTAAAGATAAAAGAAGATAGTAAAAAAAAAATAATGGTAGGCCAGGTGTCAATATTTTAATAATAAGAGGACCCTCCCTGACACCCTCCTCTTTGGGTTCCAAAGTGACCTGTGAACCAGACTCAAGGAGACCCAGCACCAGACCTGGGTGGGAGACTTCAAATTCTGTCCATTCTTAGTGAACAACCAGAACCATGAGAATCATAAATCACATGCTCATGTTCCACACTCAATCATTATTTTATCCCAAAGAGCGAAAAGCAATAGGTTGGCAACCTTGCAATAACTGTTGCTGGCCCACTTCTCTCTCTTCTGGCTGAGAACAAACGTCCCGGTAGCTTTCTCCCTTTTCCCCCAGCCCTGCCCCTTATTAAAACAAAGGATTGCCATACCTGACTGTTACATCTTACAGATATACGTGGGATTCATAAACACAACTGTGAATGAACCAAGGGGCACAGCTTTGAGACTTCTGTACTGGGGAGGGCAGTCCAATGACACTTTACTGCTCAATAAGGTATATATTCAGGGTTAGAAATAGGTGGGCAAAATTAGGTTGAGGCACAAGAACATTAATTCTGTAATGCTGAAAATAACTATTACAGTACATGTAAAGATCAAAACTGGAAAATGCAGAGTGTAAGCAGAAATAAACATATTTATCAGCAAAGCACAACAAAGACTCGCAATGGAAACAGCTATCAACCTTTCAATTTATTCTGAAAATCATGGTTTATTTGCTTTTATTTCTTTGTGTATAGAAACACACTCCAGAATGCTATTGCTCTCTAATGTAGAAGGAGGAAAGAATACCAAATAAATAAAACTATTCATCATTTTGCACAATGACTATATCGTAGGAATTCTCCTTGTATGACTGAATGAGGTAAGCAGGTAGTTACTTTGGAAAGGAATGCAGCTAATATTTCAAAGTGTAGAGAGATGGCATCTATTACCTAGTATTCTGTTCTTCTGTCTGTTACTGTAGAAAATGTAGCGCTAATACAAAATTTAAAGGGTGTAGTATGTTACAGCGATGGTTAGACTGCTGTCAAGTAACCTGTTAGGGCTAACTAATAAAAATAGTTTATTTGGCTACTGATAAAACTTAACTTTAACAACTGGAAACTTCTGGCAGTGAGACTGTAGCTTTGCTAAGCTGTAAGCTGCTGGCAAATTGCTGATAAACAGTCCTCAGTCATTGATAGACTTGGTGTTAAGTGCTGTCTCAGAAGTCAGCTGTTAACAGCTGTCTGTACATGGGCAGAGTGCTAGAGTCCATCAAATGCACTATGCTGAAAGGAGGCTCCTCTGGGGCGGTACTTAGTCTGTTCTAAGTATGTTTAGCCTGGCNCCCTCCTCTCTCACTGCTGCCTCTTTTTGATGACAATACTTGCACATATTTAAGTATAAATATCAGAGTTGTAGACAGTCCGTGAGACTCCCAAATTTCAGTAATTCTCATTGTAACTATAGAGTAAAGAGAATAGAAGTAACTGCCCGTATCAACCAATGAGAAACGTTTCTATTCCCAGATAATGTCAACTAGAATCTGATTGATTACTATGGACAACATCTCAATTTTCCTTTTTTGCAGTTTAGTAAATACAGCCTTTAATCTTTGCACTACTCATACTGAAAAGGATACCTGCTGAGTAGAAGAAATGAAGAAAGAAGCAAACATCAGGCATTATTGATCTTGAAAGTTAGTGGGCCTATCGAATGATTAGATTCTGTTTCAGAGGAGTCTGCAGCATCTTTAGACAGTGAACACTAGTCAGATTTCTGTTCTAGTCATCAATTTATCCAGGTCTCAAAGGTGGGGGTGTATACGGGTATACATATAACATACCATCACTTCCCCCACTAATTCAGTAAGCAAAAGCTATAAATCTCTGTTCCCTTCTATTATTTTCTGTTTCCATACAATTACTTCTGAATTTCCACTTCGACTACTGGTGTGATCACTGTGATTATCGGCATAAAAAGCCCACGTGTGTAATCAACCTTCATGTGAACACACACTACACTGGGATTATTCTGAAATAGTATTGACACCTAAATGATATTTACAGCTGGACTACTATTATTTTTTCCAGGATGAAAGTGACATCTTGTCCTCAGTGACTTGAGACAGTGAGGGGAAACGTGGATACCTTTAATGAGCTGTGATCAGGATATTCAGGGAGGATGTGGTGGGGTCAGCGTACTAATGGAGAATCTGCTTTTGCAATTGCTTGATTCAAATATTGCTAAGAATACAGAAAGGAAAGATGAGGAACTGGCTTCAGCTTCCTATTAGGCAAATATATGGTTATGGAGAGCGAGAAGCTTTCCTGTAATGTTCCAGGACATACTAATCCATATATCGAAGGCAACAGATGAATCAGTCAGAAAGGAATTAATTGCTTAATGAGATACTACTTTACTGAGGTTTTTCTATATCATGTAGATCAATGAAGCTTGTTAAAGGAATACATTTAGTAGGATATGTATAGCTCAACAACTCTTACATGATTAGTGCGTAACCTGTGCTACACACACACATACACATACATACACACACAAACACAAAAACATACACACAAATACTGAAATGTTAGTGGTCCACAAGGAACAATTAAGTGACTTCCTGCACTAGTGTCTTCTCCGTACTCTATGGGAGATATCACTTTAAATACTATAAATCACACATAACATACAAAAATATAGAATAGAGTATACTACAGGGCCACTATCCCAAACAAGAGTCACATTAGTCCATACAGTTCGGAAATGTAAATCTGGAAATAGTCCTACTCTCTTTATTTTGAATAGTCCTACTTTTGTATGTTACTGTATAACTTTTGAAATGGTACTCACATTTACTTTACTTGAATTTTCTCATTTAAAAATGTTTTTTCTCTTTCTTTCACCAGCCAGACGGAATATTTGTGGGTTTCAATGGTTCATCCTCTCCCTGGTTAAAGCTCCTCTTGTCTCTCACAAGGGCTCACACACAGGTTTCTTTCAAGGATAATTTTTTTTTATTCCAAATATCAATAAAACATTTAAATCAATGTAGATCTTTAGTTGTAATCTTCTAAGTCCTTCTGCGCAGTGAAATAATCCCCCTCCCGAGGTGTAATACAAACATAAATAGGCCCTTATTTCTCTGAATGGGGACGGGTCACCCTTCTTAGATGTAGTATATAGGACCCCTTCTTTGGCCACACACCAATGCGTTTCGACTGAATAAAAGTCTTTATTAAGACCTACATACATTCACAAACACACAATATAGCTTCATGATGACATAGTATGTGTGTGACAGATGTTATTGGAAAATTGCTCTGTGCACTTTAAGTCCTGCCCACTCAAATTAAGATAGATATTAAGGGGGATGATTTAAATTTTAGCGAGGTCTAAGAAGGAATTTTTGTAGTTGCATGGACTGTTGATCTGCACAAAGGCTTAAGGGGTCTGCCTTTTCCGACCCCTTTTCCGACCACTTCTGTACTGCCTGTACGGGGGCATGAGAAACTGGATCCAGTCCATGACCACAAAATGCTTGGAAGCCCTCTAACCACAGCCCTTACACTAATCCTCACCCTAACAACCCCCTTTCAGCAGCCTAACCTTCTATGATCCATTCGCTCCCCACAATCCCTTTTATTAACCCTTTTGTTCGCACAGCCTAACCCTAACTTTCCCTTTTTATTAACCATCTCCTCTCCACAAATTAACCCTAAACCTCTATTTCTATAAACCTTTCCCTTCCCATAGCCTAACCATGTCTTTTTATGAACTCCTGGCTGGGAGGAGTTGGGTCTCAGCATCGTGCTGGGTTTATGCCACTTTTCCACGCCAGACCCAGGCCCGAACCTTCTGTTCTCTTAAATGGTGAATACATTCTGCTTTTTTAAATTGCTTGTATGGCTGCTTACACTTATTGTTGTAACCCTTTCATACTTTTGTGTTTTTATTATATTTCATAAGCATTGTACTATTTTCTTTTGTAAAATAAACTGTTGTTTATTTAGTCTGTTCATATTGCTCTGAACTCTAGCATTTGAAGAGAGTGTTTGTACCTGTAAATATTGCATTGATTTGCCTAGTGAATATCTGAGTTTTAATATTCTTGGGTTTTAGATCACAGGGGTATAAACCTAAATATTGCATAAGTGTGTATGTGTGTGGGTGGGCTCATGTTCCCGTGATGTACATGAGGTGGCAGACGTTTTTGGGGTGGTGTTAGAATAGTTAAGGGACATTAATTTTTAGACCATCACTCTTTCTGTAACTATAAAAATTGTGACTATAGTGTTAGTTTTTTTTTACATTCTTCTTTCCAAAACCTAGAAACCCCCATGATCAATGCTGCATCTCTATCTTAACAGTTTGCAAACATTAGTGATTGTTCCTGTAATGGATAAAGGAAACTAGTCTGAATCATTCTGGCTAATATTTTCTTTTTTTCTGTTAGAAGAAATCATTCTCCTGAAAGCTTTTCTACTTTTAAATCTCAATTTAGTTAATTGTGTGTCCTCTCCTTCATTGTACTTTTCAATCTACTAGAAACTTCATATACGGTTAACAAACAATAGCGAGCCATTTATTTCGATATTTGGGGAAACAGCAAATATTTCCAATTGGCCTAAACACTATCCTTATACCACTGGAATTTCACCCACTCCTGATATATGTTTGACACAAAACCAATATATAGAACTTCCAAGATCTTGCATGTGAGCTACACTTTGCTAATTTACATTAATACATTAATCATCAGAAATTCTATCAGAAATTTTAATAAATGTTACAGGTTTCTCTTAATTAGAAAGGCTTTTATAAAAGCGTGAAAGTGTACAGAATGGATACCAGAATATACAGTGACAAATAGAATCCTGCTTTCACTCTAGATTTATATGTTCCCCAAATAATTTTAATAATATAAAAAGAATTGTAAAGCTTTCCCACAGAGTGGTGCCACAATACTTATAATATGAAATTAGCAATTGATTTAAGGAACTGAAGTCTAACCTGGATGTGAGGTCTACTCTGGACCCTCTGATAGTGACCCAGCAAGTCATGGACCCAGGTGTAGCTAAGCACTAAAAACCAGACACCAAGTAAAGAATCTAAAAGTGTGTTTATTAGTGCATATGCATACACAAAATAAATAGAGGTTATTGGACAATAGAGAACTGGGAGCACAAAAAAATGTTGTGCTCCCAGTTCTCCATTTAGGCAATAATGGTTATTTATATATATAGCTGGTAGATAGGACAGCACTCCTGGTCTTCGTCAAAAAGTCCACAAAAGTGTTTATTCCCTCGGCGCAGAAGTCTTTTCTTATTAGAATAATTGATCCATACCACATATATATGGGGAATAAAATCTTTTATTTTTGGTGTTGCAAGGTAAAGGTTAAAAGTTTATAATTTATCTAAATATGCTAAATGTTCATTTATATAAAATCGATAAAAGTGAATTATTTCTGTTATTTTCAATTATTATAATAACAGGAAAACGGTGACACACATGTTCACTAAAACAGAACAGAACATATACACATATAACAAACAAACATGCGCATGTATAGTGTATTTAACGTTCTTCGTTTTAGGAAAGTTGTCCTAAAGTTTGCAGAGTCCTGTTATGAGTTATCGGCCGTGGGAATATTTAAAATCTTACCGGTAAGAATTTGATTGCTAGGTACGGGGAGCTCTCCCGTCCTTTGCGAATTGAGTGTTCACGGGGAGGGTTCCTCTCCTGGTTCCAGTTGTGGACGGGTCGTCACTATTTGCTGGGTCTTCAGGTGAGTTGTCTGCTCGTGGTCTCTGTGAGTGTCGGCCAACGCGTTTCGCTTGAAAAAGCTTCCTCTTCCTTCGTCAAAAAGTGTTTATTTAACAAACATAAAAAAAACATATTGCCAACGTTTCAGAGGAGATCACTCCTCTTTCATCAGGGCTACCAAAAAAACTGTCACATAACTAAATATATAGAAAAGCAAACTTACCCCTCATTGGGACGCCACATCCCCTCAGCTGCCGGTACATTCGCGTACTGCCAGAGTCACAGAGTACTGACGTCAGGCTGCCGCCAAGACCCAGCGCTGCAACCAGGACGTTTCCAAGTCTGTTGAGCCGCACGGCAGCTCCACAGTGAAAATGAAAATAAAAAATTAAAAATAATCATACCAAAAAAGAACACGGATATTACACCAGAAACTAGACAACTTATAAAAAAAACATTGTAAAGTTAATAGTTCATTTAACCCCAAAGGTGCCACTATGTTTAATGTAATCATTGGAGCAAGGCTCTCTCTCTCTCTCACCACCCCTGATGTTGGGAGGGATATGATCAATGATCTTGCACTTTAGTGCCGATAAATTATGTTTGAATGTCAAAAAATGCTTCACATTTTTATTTTTGTTTCATTTCTTTGGTGTGTGTACTTTGTGGGTTGGTGGTCATATTTATGTTCTCTTGTAGTATTTGTTATATTTATTTTTTTTTTATAGAACTTGGGGCTCTGTGTCTCCCGGCTCCTGGTACATCTTGGTGCTGGAGGGAGCTGTGCTGCTGCCTTCCGGCTCAACGGACTTGGAAGCGTCCTGGTTGCTGGGATAACGCTGGGTCAGCAGCTGAGGGGATGTGGCGTCCCAATGAGGGGTAAGTTTGCTTTTCTATATATTTAGTTATATAACACTCTGAATCGTTGGCAATATGTTCTTTTAATGTTTGTTAAATAAACACTTTTTAAAGAAGACCAGGAGTGCCGTCCTATCTACCAGCTATTACCTGCACAAATTATATATGTCCAATATGGTCATGTACACATATAACATATAAGTTCTGAACAATATAACACACAAACATACACACACACACACACACACACACACACCAGGAATAAATCTCATGACATTTGAGATTGAAGTCCTCCCACCATGCTGTGTCCTGTGTAGACAGGGGCGCAGATTGTTCTCTGTCAGTTTATAAGTGTAAGTTTGGATCCAGCCTAATATGAGATTAACTACCATCCAGATTGTAACATATTTCAAAGTTGCAGGCTTTTGGCTATGATTGTAGTTTGGGAGTGGGGCCTGGGGCATCTGAATATTTACCTTTAAGGGGGCTAATACCCCCTCCACGCGGCACCCCCTCCCCTTTATGTGCTGCACTCCCCTCCTTCATGGCTTAGACATTTTTTAAGAAATTATCTTTGAATAAAACCAAAGCAAAAGAAAATTTGACAAATAGATTCTGAACTCTAGCAAATGAGAATAGTCCGTCTAGATCTAGCTCACTTGTCCAACATCCTCCTAAAAGCTCGTATTGCAGACAGTCTTTCCATTGAACTGTAACAGCTGTGGTGTATCTGAAACAAATTGATTTGACCTGGAGAAATGAGATGTGGGAATTGCAATTGATTTATATACGGTTAGTACAGTGTGTCTGCACAAACAATTAAGGTAACCAATTTTCTATCAATTTATATAAAATATAGGGGGGGTTGTTATATTAAATTAAGAAAAAGAGATGTAAGGTTAAGTGAAAACACAGCGTGGTCATTAGCATTAAGCTGTAATGCAGGATTTGGCGATTAGTAGGCTTTGGCTGTTATTAGTAGGCTTTGGCTGTTATATGTTAACTTGTAGTGTTATCTTTTGTTACTGGTTAAATGTGAATCTCTTCAGCCAAGGAACATGATCTAATATATTCCTGCAGTGAAATGACTCATTTCATACTATCTTAATGTAGGAAGTCATTTGCAAGTTAATACCAAATCTCCAAGAAATAGCTGTAAAAGTATAAATCCATTCCAAATTTCCAACTTTGAAAGCGTTTGATAATTTGTAAATAGAAAATTTTAATTAGTTTCATTTTATAATTAAATGTATTTTAAAATTGCAATTTAATAGGAAAAATAGATTGTCAAAAATATATATATATATAATTAAATTTTTTTAGTTATATATATATATATATATATATGGAGAAAGTCTATTCGGTTTAAATTTTGACCTAAAGTTAAGCAAGACAATCCATGTGCTAATGCAAGTCTAATCTATTAATCTATTGAAATAATATTTTACTAGTTTTTTTTTTTTATCTTCACTCTTCAGTCATATTTCTTGTTCATATAACATTTTGCTATACCATACCGGTGCATACCGGCCCACAAACCTGATTAAATGGCATCATCAAGTTCCACCTCAGTTTGCCATTTCTCCCCTTCAAGATCTCCCAGAAAAAGGAAAAAAGTTGTCAGCTGTGACTTTATGTTGAAATTCTACATAAGAGTTGAGAAACATCACCTAAGTCTAATTCTGTATGCTTAGTTTATATTTGCCCCATGTGGGTTTATTGAGGTCTAGTCTCAAACCTGTTTTGCCCTTACTCCAGGGTTGGCGACTCTCCTGGAATTTCTGGGAGACTTCTGAGAGGGGTGGAAATCATTGAGACGAAAGCTTTGAGGCTGTGATATAATGACAATCATTGCTTGGAGTCCTGATCTTTACTAGGGATGATAGCCTTGATGAAGTTCCACCCACCCATACTTCGTAACACAATGAACACAAGATTTTAACATGATGGGCCGGTTCTTTATGTGCAATTTGCATAATTTCTGCCTTGCTCCAAATTCTCTAAATATTGTCTGTCAACTTAAAATGCGTTAGTAGTCAAATGTAAGAAATAATACACAAAGCATAATAAGACAAAGCATAATAACAAAGTAATGGAAGTATTTGAGTTTCATAGTCTATTTCCAAGTCTAACATTTTATTCTTGACACAGACTGCACCTTTTTTCTGTTCGGCTGAATTCCTAAAGGCCTGTTCGCTTCCCTGCTCAGCCTTTAGACATTCGGGGCCCTTTGTCTTGTCAGTCATTCCTCTGAAGAAGCTATGAAACCCTTGCTCCCTGCCTTTTCTATCCATAGTGCTAAGGGGAGGATGAGCATCCTTCAGTTCCTCCTGTTCATCTGTTTGTGTTTCATTCTATGTTTCCTTTTTAAGATGAAACTTTGATCATGCTCAAAGTTCATCCAGCTGCCTCGAGTCTTTGCATTGTCGTGTTTCCATTAAAATTCATTGGCCAGCTTCATAAGTCTGGAATATTAAATAGATAGTATGCTTTTTATTTTTATGAGTTTGGTCAATGACGTTATAACTCATTATAATTTACATTATTCACTTATAGACTTTCAGCGCTTACATGAAGGAACATTTGTACATTATTTTGTAACGGATATATAAAATTAGCCTATGCCCCTAGTGAATAAGATTAAAGGTTAATAATTATCAGCATTTTTTATGCTAATGTAAATACAGTAATAGGACTGAAGGAATTAGCGCTGTGTATGGAAGTAGCATAAATATGCATAAATATTCCATTTAAAATTAAGCAGAATGTATTCAGAAGTTCAAGAGAAGCCAGAAAACTGAAATATATTTTTTTGCTATGGGTATCTTCTTATAAAAGTCAGTGGTGATTTTAAATCGAGCTTCTTTGCAGAAAATCTTCATATAATGAAATAAAAAAAAATCTTACAGATACCTAAGACCATGTAGAATGTATAGCTGTGGGCATCAGCACTGACATCAACGGGGGAACGGCCTGGGCCTACTATCCAGGGCCCGGACAAAGCAGGGGACCAGCGCCATGACCCTGGCATACAGCGGCAACAGAGGGAATACAGATAAAAAGCTTCATGCCAGAACTGAGACGCCAGCTTCTAACTGAGCTCCCGGGTCTGGACGAACGTCGGGGTGTCACACAAGGCGGGTCTTACCAATTTTGGCTGTCCTGGCCCCCTCTATTTCTGATGGCCCTGATCGACATGGTAACACATACATCAATTATATTTTCAAATGTAAAACCCTGTGGACAATGATACAGTCTATCTTAAGTTGATTATATGATTTTCATTTTGTATGTATATTTAAATGCAGAGTCTCAGCATTCTCTTTTCATTTAAATGAACTGTACAACTATATCAGAATACTTAGTCAATCAATAACTTCATTCCACTTTAAAATATACACATTCAACTTGCAATAGTTTACATTGTAAATGACTGCATTAGCTTTAAGTTTTGAATACAAATTTAAGGCACTGGTGGGGGGGGGGGTTATTTAAGGACTGGATTCTTAGTAGATATTCGTGTTATAAATGAGTTAAATCAGCTATTGTATGAGAGATTTCATAAGTGTATGATGTTGCCATAGCAACAATCTTGTTTTGCTAATAGCAATATGACCACTGGGAGTTTTTCCTTTGTCCCCCGTTTGCTGAATGACTTTACTATTACTATTACTTTTGTAAAATTTGCTGCATTGTCTGTACACCATTTTTATTTTATTTTTTTTATTGTATTTCAAAATAAAGATTGTATGCTGAAAAAGTAACTGGTATAAAGCTAAAAACTGGTATAAAGCTTGGACAAATTCCATCAAACAGCTGAAAATTACCACGAGACTGTTATTAACGCAACACCATGAAATGAAGTTTCAGCAATGCTTTTCAATCGCAGGGAGAGTAATATGTTATCCCACTGAGGAGTGAACACATAAAGAGGTGCTTGTGTGAAAAGAAATGTAGGTTTAATAAATAATATAAAAACAAAACAAAAATAAAGTTATAAAAATAATAGATCTTCAATTATTGTTTTTACCACTTCTGTTGTGTCTACCCCTATTTTGGTGCCACCTGCAAAAAGGCATAGCTAGCATGTAGCATTGGCAAAAATTATACTACATAGCACAAAGTCCAGATCCCTCCATTCCCTGAAATTATTCCATTTATTCCACACATTTGTTATCTATCCTGTATCTATAGCTATTCAAGATCATATTCATAAATCTGTTAATCCCTTTTTTTTTAAGTTTATTTAACAGTCTGCAATGAGACACAATGTCCAAAACCTTACCGAAATCTAGATATAGAGCTCCCTCTTCATCTGCTACTGTAGTGACCCAATCAAAAAACTCAATATGATAACTCATTTTCAGTGAATCTATTCTGCTTGTAAGTTACACTATATTATACTATTTGTGTCTAACAGTATTGTTATTGTTATTGCCAGGGCTCAAAGTAAGTATGAAGGAGAAAGGAGCATTTACCACAAAATCTCGGGTCTGGAGGGGGCGCGGATTATACAAGGGAGCAGAGTTTAGTGGGAGAAAAAGTTCCTGTATACCATACTGGTGTATACTGGCCCTCTTCAAGAAATGGATTTTATTATATCATTATTGCAATTTGTTCTGGGAGTTTATTTCCTCCTATCATTGACATAGCATTGAGAGGTTGTGGTCTGAATCTTTTATTCTTCTGTTTGTATGATTTTTTTTTTTTTTTGCTTTTCACTTTGGTTTTAATGGAGGACATATTGTATCGTGCAAGTTTTTGTAAATGGCGTAATATAACTTGGGTATGGGGTAGATGACCACAAAACATGTATGGCAGTTCATCCCTCTGTGTATAAGTGCTGAGTGATGTTTATAAATACATTGTCATAAATTGTCATACACTAACTGCTAAGCGCTGTCTTAAGCTGCCATCCTCTGCAGCTTAGAATTTCCCACCGCCCTCCTCGACAATTTGAAAATTGACGTGACGCCATCATGTGACACGAGCAGGACCCTGGGGAAGGGGGGGATCAACCGAGTTATTACGCAGGTGGAGGGGGTTTCTTCTCTTTCCAGAGACATGTAATCGACCAATAGCTTTTTATTTTATATATCAATGGGCTTTGTATTGTATTAGGAGGACAAGTGCCTCTAAAATGAATATTACACTTTTAAAGCGAGGGAGGCTTCTGCTTTCATTTCCAACACTGGCCCTTTTAATTTTCCACTTTCGCCATTGATTTAAAACTAAAATGCTTAGAAAACTGTACAAACAGCAGCAGGGAATCTTCACACGTTATTTACAGCGATACGACACTGTGGATCATTTAGCGCTGACAGACGAATATAACACTTTTTATGGGATGTGGTCTGAATGATCATACTATGTGTATAAACCATATAATGAAGTCCCCCCCCCCTTCCTCAATACTTACAGTTAAGGCTCATTCGTTGCCAGGAGTTTACCAAAGCACAGACAAAAATCAATTTTAATTAGTATTTTTGGCTTTAATGAAAAGTGATTACAGAATTGGCATTTTCGCTATTACTGTTGAGATTTATGGCAGGGGAATGTTAATTAATTTTCTTTTGGATAGCTATCAGCCATGAATAACTGCAGTGAAATGGCAGTTTTGCTGATATGAGGTCTATATCAGCACTTCCTAACAAAAGGGAGCTTAATGACTGCAGGTATATTTTACATGACTTCTCATAAACTAAACATTATCACCTCTTTAAGAAATATATATGAAAAAGGGCCAGCTCTAGCGTATTTCATTTCATTTTACCTGCATTCTACAATATGTTTCTGGCACTAGAAAATGAGATGTCTTTTTTTTCTTTTAATATACGTAAACATCATTTTCATATTTTCATGTTACAAGTAAAAGTCAGTTTAGTGCAGTCAAAATAACATTGGGTATAGGGTATGCTAGAGCTATGGAGATGATACGCTATATAAATGACATATTGGGTATATGAGGTGTCAGGTAATGGCACATATTATAATATATATGGGTTATATTTGGGTATATAACACATAGGGGCCGATTCAATGCTGCGCAAAGACAGGAAAAGCTGGTTGTGCCCTTTTCCTGTCTTGTACGGCAGTTAAAGATGAAGGTTTTTATACAAGGCTCATAGCTTAGTGTACCATCCAAACCCCCAATATATTACATATATTACAGTATATGCTGTTCCATTGATATCCCACTTATACTTACGTAATGCACCATACCCAGTCCCATAATACAGAGGTCTGGAGTAGTACACTATATAAAGTATATTTGGGTTCTGTGAAGGAATATACTACAAAATATATGGGGTATATTAGGGATATGGGAATGGGACAAAGGACCATTGGTGTGGTATAATGTGTACCATTCCTAAATCCTAATATACCACACATAAGTAAGTGCGGCCACAATCACCTCCACGTTCTATAGCCCCACTGTAGTCATAGTGCATTCACCGAGTGTACATTTGATATCCACACCTTATTTTGAGTGGTGGGGACAGTCTCTGAGTCTGCCTTCTGCTCCATGTCCAACATGTTGCAATGTGAGAGATGACAATAATATTTTTTCATGTCTGGACAAACTCTGGCATTAGCACACAACTACTGAACAAACGTACCAGTACAGTGTTATGTAAAGTTGAGCTGGGAAATGTTATTTGTACCCCGTTCACAAAGAAGTCTATTACCTGGGTAATTCAGTTAACTTCCCGGGTTGACTGAACTACCAGGGTAGTGTGCTCAGTGTGAACGGCACTAAAATTACTACTAACTCCCCTGATTCAGTGTGAACGGTGTTGACCAGGGTAGTTTGGGAATTACCAGGGTAGTTTCCAGGGTAATTCAGCACTGTGAACAGGGTTAATTACCAGGGCAATTCAGACCCACAGCTAACAACCCTGTTCGTAAAAAACAGATTTACCAGGGTAGTCTATGTGAACAGGGTACAGGTATTCCTCGCTTAACGACCGAGTTCCGTTCCTGCGACTCGGTCGTTAAACGAATCGGTCGCTAAACGAGTACACTACATGCAATACAGTAATATGCCAGTACATGAATTATAACCATTTATTCATAGTTCTAACTAAAGAAATGGACTACAAACACTGCACAGCACTTGAAAATGATTGCTTTACTGATTGCATAACAAAATAACAAGGGTACAGTACAGTACAAAATAACAAGTGTACATTAGGCTTAACAAGTGTACAGTACAGTACAAAAAACACTATACTGTATAATAACAAAGCTGTATAGCAACAATACTGTAATAAAGTGGAAGATATATTTAAGAACCTGTAGGNGTGTGAGTGGAGGTCCCAGTTGTAGGTTTCTGGAAGTATCCTGTTAGTGTGCTTTGCTTTGTGATTTTTTTCTTTTCTTCATAAATTTCACGATAGCATTGTAGAGCTTTATT
>JABWIB010001818.1:0-23017 GCA_016617825.1 Platyplectrum ornatum | reverse complement strand
ACATGCAACAATAAAGTATTCTCCCTGCATGCAAACATTAACATTCACTTTACCCCCCCTGCAATTCAACATGGTTTTACCACTCTTAAAAAATCTGTCAATTGGAACAATTTATCTTACCGTGTGTACCTAGCTTATGTCAAAAGGGGGTAAAACCATGTTGAATTGCAGGGGGGGTAAAATGAATGTCAGTGTTTGCATGCAGGGAGAATACTTTATTGTTGCATGTTGCACACAGATACTGACCAGTGTTACACTCTTATTACACTTGTTCTGGAAACATAATTTGATTGGAAAGAACATGTTCCCAAACTCTGGATCAGCCCCATGGTGTGTAGAGCTGGACAGTACCTAAGCACTGAACCCAACCCTTACTGCAACCCTTAGCCTATTCTGCCCACCCTGAATAATTAATGCAACTTGTAAGTTCCCTAGACACTGCGTGTACGTGGTTATGTTTTTTAAGCTTCATTCTGGGGTGGAGTAGAGAAATTTGTATCATGGGCACAACATTATAGCATTTATTCCATATTCTATCTCCTTTACCTGTTCTAGATGAGTTTTCCGGTCAGCTGATATACACATATAATGAATGACATATGTAATCATTGATTGCTGTGTGTGTGGCAGTGGTTTGTACATTGAATTACTTGCAATTTCCTTAACCTTCCGTTATGTCTTGTTTTGACTTTTCCGGGTTCTTTGTGACAGTCTTATCTGATATCTGATCTTGGATTGGAAATCTTCTGAAATACACTTATGGACTGTAGCACATTGTTTTACAGGGTGAGATCCTATGTGTTCTGGGATAACACAGTGACATTTCCAGATGCAGAAACCTGTACTCATCACATTAAAGCAGAAATCATTCTGACAATTCAGTGACCGTGTAGTTATTGATAGCCTCCTCCGAGGGCTGGAAGAAGGATTCTAGTACAGAATGCACATTTATACCAAATATTCTAGTATAGTCAGGGGAGGGCGCACACAGAGCTGGGCCCCAAAGCAAGAACATTGCCAGGCCTCTGGATGGGTTTAGGGGAACAACATGTGTCCTGCACATCCAGATCCGGTTGCCAGATGCTCATTTGCAGAATGCATACAGTCATGTCCCTATTGTTACAAAAGCAGTATATTTAGTTGCTGTTTCCAAGGTGACCACAGGCACTTTAACCCTTTTAGCAGTCAAATAAGAGCAGGCAATACAGTATTTCTTTGGAAGTGTTTTATTAAGCCTATACAGCATATTAATTAGGGACTACAAAGTGTATGCAGCTCTGTACAATGGGAAATACAGACAAACAGAACAGGTGGAGAAGAAGAGCCCATTGCCCTTCCCGCAGTCCTACATTCTAAAGGTGATTGGGGATTGATATATATAGGGGCAATTATACTCATTTTACACTGACAAAAAAAGCCCTGGGTTTATGCACATAGACCCAGGTTTATTTTGGTGGAAATGGTCCCAAGAAGAAAACCCCAGGTCAAGTGACCAGTGCAGGGTTTTTACTGGGATTTTTCCCAGGTCACTGCAGTGGAAAAGGGTTTCCCTTTAAAACATAGTAGGGTATTTTTTTTCTGACCTGGGAAACATGCAGGGTAAAAACCCAAGTTTGAACCTGGGTTTTTGGTGGAAAAGTGGTATTACACATACACAGTGTAAGTTGCCAACCTACTGGTACGTGGTATGTGGGAGGAAACCAGAGCACCTGGATAAAACCCACACAGACACAGGGAGAACATACAAACTATATAGCGTCCTGTCCAGGATTCAAACTCTTGACCTCAGCGCTGTACAGCAGACGTGGCTTCCGGCGCACGAGCGAGAAACCGCTGCGCAGACGCACAAATTCCCGCAATGTTAAATAATATGGCGGCTGCGGACGCAGCAGTTTCTAACACACATGAGGCCCGCACCCAAGCGGCAGTGTCGGGTATGGCGTCTGCTGGTGCGGCAGTCTCTAAAAAGTCACTAGAAATAAATGGTGCAAGTGAAGCTGTGCAGATACCTGTCCATAATACTGTTCATGCTGCCCATAATGAGACCAGGGCTGAAGGCATGATCTATCAAAATCAAATGACTCCCTTGCCTTCCTCTAGAGCAGTGCCATTAATAATAAACAATGAGCAGGCCGGTAGGGGGCAGGGAGATGTAGTAGTAGGTCCTTATGAGACCAAAGTGGTGGGGAGTAACACTGAATCAGTGGTGCAACATGCAACATGCCACCAGTGTGTGACAGGAGGCAGACAGGTGAGGAGGTACCAGGGGCTAGTATGGATCTGGCCGAGATAGCCATTCCCCATAATCTGAACCAGCCTCCGCCCACAGCAGGCCCATCTTATAGAGAGAAAGGGGCTTATGAAAGAAGTGTGGCAAGCAGCCAGAGGGCGCCAAGGTCGCGTACTGAGTGCTACACCAGACATTCGCGGAGAGCCGGCAGCTCGACCAGAGATGGCAGGTCGCGCAGGCGGTCGTATGAGCAGGATGATACAGGCGAATCTTCGCCAGCTACGCAACGTTATGGTCATAAGAAAAAGTCCACAAAATGCCGTCGCAGGTCGCGTAGTAGAGAGCGTTATAGTCGTTGAACTAACAGGTATTCCTCAGCCAGCTCCCCTGGCTCCTCTTACTGCAGGTGGTCATCAAGCAGAGAAGGGTCGCCTGGGCATGCCAGGAGGGGGGAGGGGTGGTCTGACGATGTGTATTTTTCAGATCCTCCTTCCAGATCCGATTCTAGGAGGGCCAAGAAGAGTCGGGCGGAGGACATGGTATCAAGAGAAAGGATGGAGACGGGAGAATCTGCATCTCGGTCACCATCGGTGGTGGAGGTTTCGGATCCCAAATCGATAGGACCACAAGTTGCGCGAGGTGGGTACCAGAAGGGAAGGCATAGATCAGATGTTTCTCCCTCAATTTCATCATCACACTCCTCGTCATCATCTGCTTCTGCATATTCTGAGGTCAGATCAAAAGGGGCTTCTCACTCCCTGCGCAAAATCATCGATAAACACTTGCGCAAGCGCAAACGTAAGTCTTCAGCAAATAAAAAAGCGATATCGGAAGTTGCAATGCGTGATGCGGTGTACTGCAAATATACTGCGATCGCTAGGGGACTTAGGTCACATGCCATTAAAAAAATCAGATGAGGTAAATATGTTGACATCTTTAGTATTACCATAGCAGGTAAACAGGGTCTCGCGGAAGCTAAGAAGAAAGGCGTAAATAGCGAAGATAGTTTTCGGTCGTATCATAGATGGCTATATGCATGGTCAGCGTTTGCGGATTGTTATGTGTCAACTAGACCAGGGGAATGCAGAAACTTACTGCGTTATCAACATTTAGTCCATGACCTGCAGGTACGTTATAAAGGTGCTGCATGGCGCGTTTATGACGAACTTTTTCGAATGAAACAGGACGGCCAGAAACGTATCCGTTTCGGCTCAAAGGACGTCGAATTATGGTTGGAGGTCACGCAGCACTCCTCTGATGTTGGGGGGGATCCGTTAAGTTCAAAGAGGTTTCAGGGCAAGGGTTGCAGAAGCGCCCCCTTTGTGTCAAAAGGCAAATGTTACGGATATAATAATTCCCTCTGTACCAGAGGGCGGCATTGTTCATTCATACACGCCTGTATTAAGTGCGGTGGAAGACATCCGGCAAATGATTGCTCCAAGCCCAGCACCTGCAGTCCAGCGAGCACCCCCCCCCCACCAAGTGTTAAGCAAGGCCCCATCTCCCATTAATTTAGTTAAGCTGAGCGAATGGCTGCAGCGTTATCCACGCAAAGATATGGCGGCTTTTCTGTTACGGGGTTTTAAGGAGGGTTTCTGTCTCCCGATTGTGGGTGCGGTTTCTGCTGCTTGCCCCCGTAATTTGAAGTCAGCTTATGAGCTCCCGCATATAGTTAGGCTTAAAATTGATAAAGAATTTGCCCTAGGCCGTATGGACGGTCCTTTCGTAGCCCCTCCGATTTCAGACTTGGTAGTGTCTCCAGTTGGAGTAATACCAAAAAAGACATTAGGTAAATTTAGGCTGATACAGCACTTATCTTACCCCTAGGGTTCTTCAGTGAACGATGCAATACCTCATTCTGCAGCATCAGTAGTTTATCAGTCTTTTGAAGATGCCCTAGCTCTGGTTCGGCAATTTGGTGATCACGCGCTCCTAGCCAAAGTAGATAGAGTCGGCCTTCCGCCTTCTGCCCCTGCATCCGTCATCCTTCAAATATATGGGTATTCGAATAGGCAAGGAGTTTTTCATAGATAAATGCCTGCCCATGGGTTGCTCCATCTCATGCGCGTACTTTGAAGCATTTAGTTGTTTTCTACACTGGAGCTTTATCGCGCATTATCTTGATGATTACCTCCTTGTCGGGCCGCCAGATTCTTCAATATGTGGTGATGTCTTATTCTCTATGAAAGCTCTGTGTCATTCTTTGGGTGTCCCTATTGCACAAGACAAAACAGGGGGTCCGGCAAAGAAGTTAGCTTATCTTGGAATTCAAATAGACACTGAATGTGGGCTGTGCAGGCTGCCTGACAATAATGTTAGTCAATTGCGCCAACGCATTGATTCTGTGCTCGGCTCCAGTCACGTGACGCTGCGACTAATGCAATCCTTATTAGGCTCACTGAGGTTTGCGTGTCGGGTCATCCCTGTAGGAAAAATTTTCTGCAGAAGACTCGAAAGAGCTTCTGCGGGATTTACGCGCCTCGGTGACAGGATCAGATTGTCTAAGGAGCTTAAGCTGGACTTGGAATTATGGAAGACTTTCTTGGAGTCTTTTAATGGCGTACGAGTGTGGCCGGCCCCTCCGATTTACAACACGGAGCTGCAATTGCGCACTGATGCGGCAGGAGGAGCTGGGTTTGGCATTTACTTTCAGGGAAGATGGCGCGCGTATACTGGTACTCAGATGTTTGTTCTTTAACATTAATTTTCGTGCTGAACACGTTCCAGGGGTTTGTAACGATTTGGCGGACGCACTCTCACGGTTCGATTGGTCCAGGTTTTTCTCGTTAGCCCGGAGGCTGATCAGGCTGCTACCCCATGTCCTGATTTTCTATGGCAGGTGGTTTGCCAGGACTAGAAGTATTAGTGCTGCAGTCGCTAGCCCCCTTCGACACTCAGGCAATACCGTATTGCTTGGAAGCGTTGGTTGCAATTTCGAGGAGATTGTGTGTTGCCTCGCGCAGATCCTGGTACAATTTTGCAGCAGTTCATGTTAAGTATGTATCAGAATGGTAAGACTCGCGCAGCTATGAGTGCAGCTTTGGCAGCGATTGCCTTTTTTACAAAACTTGCAGGTTTGCCGGATTTCACAAAAGGCTTCTTAGCGCGTGTGCGTGCTGATTTGCGCGCTTCCGGCAGTGGTATACGATCATTATGAAGTTTTACTGTTTAGTTCAGCTTTTGCGTTTGCGTTCGCTGGAGCGTTTAGGATCAGCGAGTTGGTGGCATGTTCCAAACGGTCCCTTTCCACTGGTTTGCTTGCGATTAATGGTGTTTCTTTTCCTGATGTGGTATGCTGCCGTATCCATGTGGCCACGGCTGACCGATTGAGATAAGGGAGGTGGATTTCATTGCCCAAGAATGAACTGACTGACATCTGCCCAGTGGCGCTTGGTCTGCAGTTTAAGGACCGGTGCCCTTCGACTTACCCAGTCTGGCTTGCACACTCAAACGGTGTGCCTTTATCGAAGTACCAATTCAATGCGGTCCTCCAGAAATGCCTGTCGTTCGTGGGACTGTCTATTAAGGATTATGGAACCCATTCCTTTAGGATTGGGGGGGCCTCTGTGGCAGCAACTTCAGGGGCCTCAGTGGAGTCCATTCAACGGCTGGGTCGATGGTCATAGGGAGCCTACAAATCATATATACAGCCGTTGCCTGATCATGTTTAGTGGCTCAGGAGTGTTTAAAGTTGTATTTATGTTCTATGTTGCCCGCCTTCACCTCATAATTGCTTTGATTCCCTTTCAGTTCTCTCTCCGCCGGTGGGGCATCACGTTTGGATCATCGGCCACTCCTATGTGCATTGGGCCAACCTGCACCCCCAGTCTATGTCCTTGAATGGTGTTCGGGATGTCGTAGTGCGTTGGATAGGAGTACGCGGGATGCTATGGTCTGCATGGTTGGAGCTGTTAGCACGGGAAATTGCGTTGGCCGGCATCATTCCTCGCATAGTGCTAGTGCATCTCGCCGGCAATGATATTGGGAAGGTACCTATGTTAGTGTTACTGAATGCCATTCGGGATGACTTTAGATTGGCCATGCAATGGTGGCCCGCCATACGCTGGGTGTGGTCAGACATAATCCCTAGACAGGTCTGGCGGCACTCTACAGATGGCGTGGCCATGGATAGGGGGAGGAGAAAAGTTAATTGCGCAGTGCGAGTGTTCCTGGCCCGTAACGGTGGTTCCGTGGTTCCCCATCCGGGTTTTAGGTATGATCAATGTCACTTGTATCGCCCAGATGGGGTGCATTTGTCTGCATCGGGGTTGTCACTGTTTATAGGGCAATTGTTAGAGGAGTTGAGGTGTTTAGTGGTTGATGGTGGCGGTACCGGTTCAAGTAACCGGTCGTGGCGGAAAGGCAGGTGCAGAGTCGTTAGATTGGGGGGGTAGGGTTTAGGTTGATTAATTAATTAGGTATGTTAATTTAATTAAGCCCAATCATTTATAAATAAATAAATAAATAAATATTAAGGTTATGTGCATAAGGTCGGCCAAGTGGAGACTCGTCAGCAAAATGGAGGTCTCACAGTTCACGATAAGGTATGGCCATTAAGCGTACGGGATCCTAAGTGTTGAAGGTTAAGATTTATGCAGTTAGGTATCGATTGTCGTATTCTTAGGTATTACAGATGTATTTAATGTTTTACATTGGTTTATGCACCTGCTTTTCTTGGGCCCCCATCAAGGTGGAGTTATAGTGGTTGTAAAGAAATAAACAATGTAAAGTTCTATTAATAAGTTTAAGAAATAAAATAAATATTTAGACCAAAATTGGTCACCTCTGTGTGTGGTTATTGAGTCTTGCATCAATTACTTGAAGGTGAACGGCTAGGGTACAGCTATGTGGAGTTTAGGCAAGGGATAGCAGCGGATCCATTTATGCTGTGCAGGGCCGCAGCCACGATCAACCAGGCCCGGGACTCAGAAACTCCTGGGCCCCCTCCGTTGGTCCAGGATGTAGTGACATCATGATTTCACACCGTCCAAATGTCAGCACGGGAAGCCGTCGGGCCTATTTAATCTCGCTTTAATGAGTTCAGGCACGCTCCCGCCAGGGTTCTGCACACCAGTACAGTGTGTCGGTCCTCTGCCAGGGGGTGGGGGATGGCCGGGCCCGGGACCCAACACTGGCTTCTGGGTAGATTAACCCAGAGATCTGGTTAATAAAACACAAAAACCTGAAATCTAGTGCTAACATTATCTACCTTTGATCACATTGGACTGGATCCAGACTTACGTACTACCTTACCAGCAAATGTCTAATAACAGTGTAACAGTAATTCTGGCCAGTTACCATGTGCGTCTGTAGCTATATCTTTCTGTTAATTGATAGGACAAAATTATAAAAAGCGTTAGAAAAGCCATACAGGTACAGGTATATGTACCGAATATGATCAGATTTACTATTACTGCTGCCGCTCAGGTTACCTGCTGTTACCTGCATGAGATTTTCAGACCATTATGTGGAAATTCTGTTAATCGAATATCTCGATTCTATGTATTTATTACAGGATGTATCATCTCACAATACATTTTTGTGTGACCTGTACACAATAATTTTTCTGTTACGATATTTATTTCTGGTCCCCTGCAGTTCTTTCCTTTAGCGGTACTCTGCTGAAATAGGAGCGCAGGCTTTCTGATGATATGAAGGAGTCATAATGAAATTGGTGTGTGACCCATTCCCCTTTGAGTATATGAGGTGTGACAGTTATTAAAGAATGGAGAGAAAAGACGGGTTCACTGTTTTCAATATAGTACTTTCCCTGCATACGGATTTAAACATTCGAATGACTCGTAAATGGTAAAGTAGGCTCTTCCTCTCAATGGACCAGATTCAGATCTTTAGGCACTACTGATTTTAGCTGGCCGTACACTGTGCAATAAATTGTTCCAATCGACCAGCTTTAGTCAAGAGTGGGTAAAACCATGTTGAAATGCAGGGGAGACAAATTGAATTAGTTGCAATCGGTATTACAGGTGAGAGATGATGTTTCCAGCACAAGTGTAATAACAGTGTAACAGTAACACTGGTCAGTATCTGTGTGCAACATGCAACAATAAAGTATTCTCCCTGCATGCANACACTAACATTCACTTTACCCCCCCTGCAATTCAACATGGTTTTACCACTCTTAAAAAATCTGTCGATTGGAACAATTTATCTTACCGTGTGTACCTAGCTTATGTCAAAAGGGGGTAAAACCATGTTGAATTGCAGGGGGGGGGGGGTAAAATGAATGTCAGTGTTTGCATGCAGGGAGAATACTTTATTGTTGCATGTTGCACACAGATACTGACCAGTGTTACACTCTTATTACACTTGTGCCGGGAACATCATTTACCCCTTCTGCAATTTAACATGGTTTTGCCCACTCTTGAAAAATCTTTCAATTGGAACAATTTATCTTATAGTGTATGGCCAGCATTACACAATAATGGGCAAAACCATGTTAAATGTCAGGGATGATGTTTCCAGCACAAGTAATAACAGTGTAACAGTAACGCTGGTCAGTATCTGTGTGCAACATGGAACAAGTGTTGGGAATTGTAGTCCTTTGTTTGTGGATTCACGCACAACTGCTTCTTAGGAATCTGACTGATACAAGGAAACTAGAAAATATTATATAAGAACACTCTTTTGTTATGTGTACAGGAGGGAAAATATTCTGCTACAGAACTGCTTTAACAGACAGAAATCTGGATTTTGTTCAGTTTTAAAATTCATGTTATTGAATGGGAAGTGATTTTGTTGATCTGCACTTGATACAGAATGATGAGCCATGTAGATAAATGCGGCGCAGAAAGAGCATTTAGAATTGGCTGGAGTAAGGATAAGCTGTTAAGTAGATTGTCGTTCACAATATCGCAGCCGTCAACATATTTAGGTCTTCATCACACCTACGCCTTACTGGCATGAGAAAATGCAATTTGTACATAGAAATAGCTTTTCTCTAATGCTGTTCAACTGTACATCTCTGTGCACTGTATACAGATGATACTCTGATAAGACTGCATGATCCCTGAGTGCTTGTAGTGGTGATATCGCTATAAAGGGACAAGGGGCTATAATAGACTCTTTGGAGAGATAACTGCGCACTGAAAATACAAATGCAAAAATTGCTTGTTATTTACAAATCACAAATGTCCTCAATTTAAATATCAGTCTGGAATATATATTATTACATAACCCTTACTGTTGTGATTAAAAACCTTCTTGATTATTAATAGCCTTATTGTATCAGACTGTTATACAATCAGAAATTCTATATATTGCTGACCTGTACAAGACTAGACCATACAAAAGAAGATTCAGCTGGTAAGTATAACAGGTTTTTATCTATTTATTATTATCTAGTATTCATAATTTTATGTATTGATAAGTGGCTGACAATTATGTCTTATAAGGGCAACAGGCTGCAGTGGGCCAGGCTGTCATGTCATTCTGGCGCTTGGAGTACTACAAACACCAGCATGCCCATGTGTTTAATGGCAGCCTGGGCTAGCGCATTATTTATGCTTTAGTAACTTTTTTTTACTAGCCAAATTGCCACATTTACTATTCAAACCACCGATGACTTTAAATTGAACCATTTAAACAATAAATCTGGTCATTTAGGAGCCTTAACCATAAAATGTATTAGTTATGATGTATTATGATGTTTATTGATAATTTATTATGTATTTTTATTATTTTTATTATTATTAATAATAATAATATTACATAAGTTACTTTTTGTTTCTGATACATAAAATGTTGCATGCATATTTCAGAAGTTACTGTATATGGATTTAGCATATATTTAGCCTTTCCATTATTTCTGCCCATCTGACAGAATAGACCATGTTTCTGCGGAGTCTATTTTTGCTCATAGTACTCTGGTAATCATATCATATTCCAGTGTGCTAGCTTTTAGATAAAGCGTCGTCTTCTCTGCGGGCAGCCTTCTGTATTATAGAATCCTATATCCCTGGTGTTTTATAGCTGGCCGGCTGCCTCTATGTTCAGTGGTCTGAAAATTTTCACTTTCTATTTATTACTATACAATTTGCTTTTCCTCTCAGCTGGCCTGGAGTGTGTTTAATGGGACATGCTGGGACCAAACGTATTCACTGGGCTTAGCTGCAGATGCACCAGTAACCTAAGGGACAACTGTAAATAATGTAACATAGCGATGACAATTGATATCACAGTATCTTAGATGTCTATATAGTGTTTACTAACAAAAATTTTAGATAAGTTTTCTTAGTTTTACTTTGCTGGAGCTTTAAACCGTAATCACTGTCTGTCCTTTGGCTGAACTCTTAAGAGGTCCCACAAGACATGTTGTTTTATAAAGGCACATTAATAAAAAGTGCAGATTTAAGGACAATTCTTAGTAATAATAATAATTAGCCATAATGGACTGGATTCAGAGTTTGAAAATAAGAGGAAATCAGGTGGAAAGTTACACCCGGGTAAAACCATGTTGAATTTCAGGGGATATAAAATGAATGTTATTCTTTGGATGCAGGGATACAATTTTTACTACATTGTTATTAAATTTGGTCTAGCAAAAAATCATCTCTCACCTTTAATACTGTTTCCAGCAGATGCATTTTGTCTCCCCTGAAATTCAACATGGTTTTGCCCATGTTTCCACCAGATTTCCTTTTATTTTAAAACTCTGGATTCAGTGCAATGCACCCTCCCTACAGCATCCAGTTGCATCTCCATTCTGTTCTTTGATCCTGCCCCTAATAACCAGGGGACAGGGACTGATCAAATAAAATGACACCCTGCTCTGTCTCAGTGTGTGCTGACCTCACTGTTACTCTACTTGAATAATACTCTATAATTAAATTTGTAATATCCTAATAAAAGAGTTATACTTCGCAGTATATAAAGTACAAATGTGGGGGAGAGCATACTAGTCTCATAGTAAAGACGGGTGCCCAGACGATTTCTGCATGTGGGAATCGTTTGTGCTTTGACAATGTCCACAACCGAGAAATCCGTATGTACTTTCCACGAGACCCAGAGTTATGTGAGTGGAGCATGTCTTCACTCCGTATGTAAGGAATTGGGTGCAATGGTCTGGATGGTACAGATGTTATGTAAATTAATAGTACAGTAAGGTTAGCTCAACCTTTTCATGAACTCCTAATTTACACAAAGGTGTGTACATTTTGAAGTTAGGGTTGGTGTCAAAGTTCCTTTAGCCGGGATGCAGTCACCACTGCAAATGACCCATTTATAAAATACACAAAGCTGAACGGTAACTTTGGTTACAGTTAGGCTGTGGGAAATGGTGGGTTAGGCTTCAGGAGGATTGAGGTTAGGCTGCAGGGAATGGATAGTTAGGATTAGTGTAGTGGTAGCGGTGGATTAGGGTAAAAATTACGTAAAGGGGTTTGAGAAACATAACCATTGGCGTGGGAGGAGTCAGGAATCTCACGCTATCGAGTAACTCTTTGTCGCCGTTGGCGTGTACTCTCAGTCATGGAAAGCAGCCCTGTCGAAAAAGGCTGTTCTCATCATTGAACCACAACAGGCTACCCTAACACATAAAGTGAGGATATTATGGTGATCATATAATGGAACTAAGCTACTTCTTAAATCTGGTACATAGTTCTTACACATTTTACCCAAGTGCTGTGAGTCTTCCCTCTCTTGTTTCTTTTTAATACATAATGTATTATTATCATTATAGTATTTTGAATTAATAATGGTCATTTTACTAATCAATAAGTAAATAATTAGCCTATTTAAATACATTAAACATGTTTAATACAGGAATTAGCTATAAAAATAATTTACATTGTTTAATGATCTTAAGATTAATTTTATTGCATTTCATTTCTCGTTTCACAAAATCAATTATGTTTAATTTAGCTAGTTACTTCATTCCACATTAGATACAGTATTTTTTTAAATTGCTGGGGAGATTTTACCAGAGCAAGAGATGTACAACGTGTCTGTACCAAATACAAAGCTGCTACATGAATAGAGCTGCTACAGTTATAGATGTGCAAGTTAATGGAGAAAACAATAGAAGCAAGAAAATCACCAGATGTGTTATAGGTTTTTTTTCCCCAAATTGCAATAACGGGCAATTATTTTATGAGGGAAAGTTTCCAGTGGCTTTGACAGGTAAACAGGTAAGTGTTCATTTAGTGGGGTTACAAAAATATTTGTGTGTATATATATATATATATATATATATCTTTATTTTATCATTTCCTCACTGCCCTGATTAAAACAGCCACGACGGCCACGTCGGACCCACCATGTTTGTAATAGCAATGTAGTACTAAATGTCTCTATAGTGCTTAATGTCTCTATGTCTCCAGAGCGCTACCTGCAGTACCCACTATATATATATATATATATATATATATATATATATATAATATAATATATAATAATTGTTATATTATTTATGATATCTTTTATATTAATTGTGATTTTCATTGTGTGTTTTATTGGTAAGCTAAAGACGTGACTGTACAACAAAGATGACCAAACCCAAAGAAGTATCTAGTCATCTGATAGGTCTAGGTGCCTTAAGCCCCTCTCCTTTGTTTAAAATGGGTGTACAAAGAGCTGGAACATATGAACTGTTCCTGGTCCTTGCTGCTCAAAATAACATGGAACAGGAGAAGACCTCACAATCTTTGCTTCAAAAGAGGGTGGCAGAACCCTAAAAGCAGAATTGTCCCAGCAAAATGAACCATTGACCCCTGCAATAGGCCTAAATTTACTAAGCAGGGAGATTGTAGAGAGATTGAAAAGTGGGGATGTTGCCCATAGCAACCAATCAGATTCAAGCTCTCAGTTCCATTTTACATCCTGGAGAATGTGAACTTGAATCTGATTGGTTGCCATGGACAACATCCGCACGTTCCCTGCTTAGTAGATTTAGGCCGTGGTATCTAAGTCATCCCATGNTCTTCTAATATACTAAATAACTTTATACATTGTACCGCTCGTCTCTTGCTGAATAAACTCCAGCCTTATAATGAAAGAATGATAATCGCTGTGGTGCTCATATTTAAACATCACACAAAAGTTGAATTGGGTACTTATACATGATTTATACACAGTGTCCGCACAACTACTGCACAATCAATATTTCATATTAATTCCGTATGTGCAGGGTGATTTATATGCAGAGCGAACCCAGTGAAGACAACTCATCATTAGTCCATCGGACAGGTAGTAATCAGATGGTGCTTTATGATATGTAGCAGTTATGAAGCACATTTACTGGGTAATGAGTTTGTTTAACAAGTACGTGACAATGTAAAATTTGTCTCTGTCTTTACATAAAAGTAATGTTTTAAAATGAACATTAATATGTTTTTCTTGTAAAGTGTTTATATATAGTATTTATATATATTTTCTGTAATGCGACGACAATGCAACGTTCTTTTCTGCACCATACACTTCTACACAATACAACGAAATAAATGTGTTGTCATATTAGTTTCTACTCAAGGTCACAGCTGCCAGGAAGAGGGTCAAAGCAGACACTGGCACCTCCATATATAATACATTGCCAACCAGACATCTTTATCTGATTTATTAGGAATATTTTTCTAAGGCTGATGACATTAATGTACTTCTGGTCTTCTTTATTTTGAAGTTACATGGATTAATACACAGACGAAGAATATGAGTTTAGAGGTCTTTTATACATACAGTATTTTATTAAACTACCTTACAGTCACATAAAGGATCCAAATGATAAAAAAAAGTTTATCTTTAGGTCCGATTCAGACTGCTGAAAAGCAGGTGTCAACAAGGGTCTTAGATCTCCATGGGGGTAAGGGGGGTCTCCCAGGAAGTGGTTCCCCACAGTGACAGCTCATTTTTTGACTGGGCTGGGGCAGAAAACACAATGACGACACCGAGCCAGAAATCACTGGGATTTCCATGATAGCGAGAGTTTCACGACTCCGGCAGAGCTGACAGGTAAGTACTTTGAATCTCTAATTCTTAGCTTATCTCTCCACTTCCAATACTCTAACTCTAACTATTAATTGATCACCACACACAACAGTGGTAACACATCTCTGGTTGTTTCAATAGGCTGTTCATCATGATGTGGCCCTAATCCTAATCCGGCCCTGTTAATAAGACTCTTTTTCCATACACACTCTATATGAAACGTTCCAATTTGGAATTCTTCTATCCATCTGTGGGAATATGTGTTGAAAAACTGCTTATGTACTATCCTGCTTTTGTCATAGCCAGAAATTTTAAGTAAGGGCGATATGGAAGCACAAGGTAGGGGTCTCTTTGTGAATTCACATACACACAGGGGGAGAGGTCTCTCTCCATACACATGATAATCTTATACCTCCCAACTGACAGAGTGACAGTCCTGATTTTGGGTGACTGTCCCGCTTTCCTACCACTTTGTCCCAATATGTGGAAACTTAAGAGTTTTTTTTATTTAAAAATACATTTTATCAGGGAAACTGGGCATGGCTTGAGCAGAGCCTAGGTGGGACATGGGCAGATTTGGGCATGGCTTATGCATGCTGTATGTGGCTTGAGTGGTGCCATGAGCAGGACTTATGTGTCCTTGTTTTTGCTTCTTAAATGTTGGGAGACATGGCCACTATCAAAAATAGATGGTCCCGCCCTGGACGTGCTCCACCACCTATCTCTCCCTACTCCCGCCCCCCTTCCTTGCTGTGTTCGGCCAGGCCCTTGAGGAGCAGCTGATGCGTACTCCAGTACTAGTGTTCATGCAACAGAGGGGTGTCCTGCACCATGCAACAGAATTCATAATCCAGTGAGGATTGAGACGTCATGCTGCTGGCGCCAGTCCCTGCTGTGCTCCCTTGTTATAATCTGGTAATCTGCATAGTGAATCTTAAAGCTTCAGGATCCAACCCTCGGTTATTACATCTACACAATTAGCCATTTCTAAGCCTAGTAAACCTTGTGAATCTAATTTAATTCCGCTGACTAGTGTGACAGTATGCGAGTCAGCAAGCACAAGCCAAGACTATCCTTTCCTTTATTCCGGCTTATTTCCACAACCACCCTTATTAGACTTGTCTAAGTCGAAGCCACAAAGAATAGACCTGAATAAGACTCTCACTATGTCAATAAATTAGAGTCAGCAGTACAGTATTTGCTGCTCCATTTCTGTTTTAATTTCGGGCTATTAATATCCATAAAGCGGAATGTAATGGAAGTTCTTACAATAAGTAACCACACATACGCTGCGCTTGTCTGAGCGCTCTGCATATTGCTGACACATGTAAATAGGGACACCTTAATGGCTCTCTTTACAGCTAATGAGATTCATTATGAATCATTTGACATCTCTTTCAGACTGGGGGAATATGATAAATATTTTTCGGAGGCTGCATATGTCAGAATATTTTTTCCAGAAGAAGGAAAGTGAGTAACACAAATCAGAGCATGTCAGGGTAGAAAAAGAAAGATGAAAGTATTGCATCGTAGCAGCCACGTTCATATAGGCAATGGCGTTGATATATGAAAGCATTTATGGAGCCTTATTTGCTTTTTTGGTTGGTTTTTATTTTTTTATGCGTATGGGTGAATTAAAATTAGTTTTCTTGTTAAACCATCAAGAGAATGCAATCAGTGATATTTGGGAATGAGTGAAGCAAATTGAATTAACCCTTAGCCCAAAATGAATGCAGACACACCCACTTATATATGATGCCGTGACTCGCCAGATGTTGTGAAACTACAAGTCCCAGAATGCTCTAACTGCTTAGGCATAGCTAATACCTGGCAAAGCATGCTGGGACTCGTAGTGTCAGGACACTTCAAAGAAAGATACCTCCACCGGCCTCCTGGAGCAAATACCGGCCAGGCCTGTGGCTTACTGGACAGGTGGCAACCCTAAATCTGACTGAAGTTTAGGGTCTGCACTTAGCTATACCACCTACACAGGAATTTGCTTAGACATTGCATATATTTATGTTTAGAATTTTGTGGTTTTTTTTTGCATTGCAACATTATAAAAAGCAGCTAAATGTCCAAGGGATTGTCCAGGGGACAAATAGCTGCTTCTTAGTACTAAGCCCAACGTACACCATGTCAGGACATGGTGTAAGTTTTGGCCTAATCCCTACTAAAAGCGGACATGCAAATGACAAAAGGGGCGAGGAACTCCCCTTTTCTCATTGGCATGTGCCGGATTCGTTAGGACATGGATGCATGCCATTCAAAGCCTTACTCAAGAGTGGGTAAAACCATGTTGAATTGCAGGGGAGGTAAAATGAATGTCAGTGTGTGCATGCAGGGAGAATACTTTATTGTTGCATGTTGCACACAGATACTGACCAGCGTTACTGTTACACTGTTATTACACTTGTGCTGGAAACATCATCTCTCACCTGTAATAATGATTGCAACTAATGAAAATAACTGAATCTGGCCCATAGATATTATTGTATGCCCTGTTTAGTTTTTGAGCATTGCTTCTATACTACGGGATTTTATATCCATCTCTTTCCCACCTGACACCACACCAGATTTTTCAACTTGCAAATTCCACTTCTAGCGGCTTTTACTATAAATGAGCCCCTTTATTTCAAGGCATGCTCATTTTCCACTGAATTTCTCACAATGCAGGTAATTAAACTGTAATCTATGTGTAATAAAACACTTTCGAATATTTTAATTAACATGCGCTTGCTTAAACTAATTATTGATGAATAAACATTTCTTTTATTGTTCTCTTTATATATTATAGATATGAAAAGCGCGTTTTAATGGGTGCATTACCCCAAGTGTAAAGCGCAAAATGTAATAGCGAATGAGCTCAGCTATACATTCCAAGCTTAATAAGTTTAAAGAACAATTTGTGGACCATTAATTAATCCTTTGAAAAAGGTCACACAATTAGATAGGTCTAAGAAATGGTCTCAAGAAAGGGAACCATATTTAGCTAATAAAAAGCGCTTATTATCCAAAGCCTAGCACACTGGAACAACACGCAGACGTTCCCGCGAGATAAGGCAATTATGCAGACAGCCTAACCAATTAACGGTATGTAGAATAATGGCAGCTAAGGCTATGGTAGAAGTGCAATTAATTTCATTCAGGTTTCACCCTGGATTGAATGTGTTCCTGAGACCCTTTGACAAATGAGAGGGATTCTAGCAGCAGGTAATGTTATTTTACTTAATATATTGGTTGGATAAAAATATTCTACATAGCTGTTCTTTCTCATAATAAATGTTAAAAGCTGGCCATCTTCCATGGTGGCAGCTATGGTATATAGCCATGAGCAATATATTCATGACTCAGGGCAATGAAAGTGTGAAGTACAGTACTGTATTGACATTACTGTGACTTGTTACATACATTGGAGTGAATCCAGTGCAACGTTTGGTTTTATGTGCGGTAGAGCAGAGTGAACTACCTGTCTGCATGTCCAGAACATTACCTTTCTTGCACCCCATAGATCCACAGGGATCATCAAACCAATGCCCTGGCGAGTCTTTTAGCATTTCTATCCCCACCTACAGTTGCCCATTACTTGAGGGTTAATGTATACACTTTCTTAATCTTTGTAAATTATCTTACAATGGCAGATGTGGTTCTCTGGTTCGACCCTGACCCTATTCATACTTCTATACTTTGAATAAAGATAAAAGACGAAAAAATTCCCCCGATGCAGTGAAATCTCCTTAGAAAAACACTATGAAAATCCAGCGCCGGTGAGTATTTCCCATATCTTCAACATTATCCTAATACTCAAGCTAACCTTCCCCCATCCATTTTCCTAGCTATCCCTTTTCCACAGATAACCCTAACCATCCTGTTCTATACTCTATATTAACCATCGCCTTCTATGGTAAATTCATTCCCCATATTATATCCGTAACAGTCCCCTTCTATTCTCCATGCCCTCCCCTTCTATACTAAAGACCCTAACCATATCCATGTTACTGTTACACTGTTATTAGACTTGGGCTGGAAACATCATCACTCACCTCGTAACCATCTATGTTCCATACTATTGCTGTAAATTCTTACCCATTGCAGGAGATCTGTCAGAACAGCCACGGACCTATGGAAGCAGAGCTGTAAGCGGAATGAATGGATAAGCATATTTTGGCAAATCCTTCCATTTATTAAGACAGTTTATGGGCACTATTTTGAAATACATACAGCCACCAGTTTGTTGTCTACTGTACGCTACAGAAGCATGTAATTATTTGTTCCTTCATTATCTACAAGGCATATACACTTGTACATGCTGTGAGAATATCATTGCCGCACACTGGCCTGTATATTGCTGGAAGGGGCTGTAAAATAACATGTATCTCTATTTTGTTGTAAATGGACAATGACTAAATTACCCCCATGAGTTAATCATTGATAATTCCAATATTGGATAAATTGTACTTAAGGAGAAAAAAAAAATCCACAATGGTTTGTAATCAATATGCTGGGCTATTCAGGTTATTGATTAGTCAGTTGCTACTTTAGGCAATTAATGCTATTGATCCAGTAACAAGGACCATGTAAAGCATTCTGATTATCCCATATCAGTCCAGTCTTTAGTTATTGGAAATTCAAGAAGGTTTTTCTTTAAGATAATTTGTTTTCTGGGTTGATCTTATTTAGATATTCAATGGTTTGGAATACTGTCCAGAATTCTTTGCCTGACTCCATTTTCTTCCAGTGCATTAACCCAATTGTATATGTGTATGACATTTTTTTCAGAATATTGCTTTGTGCTTCTGATTGCTATTACCCTTAGTAAACCCCCGGCAACCTGGTATTTAAACATAACTGTTATGGTGCCAGAGTGTATGTAATCAGTATTAGTGGAGTCTAGGACTGGCAAAATTGGTAAGACCAGGGCCCCCCATGTGACATTATGACGTTGTGACTTCACAACATCATGACAATGGGCGAACAGCACTACTCAGCCACCCTCCTCAGTGGTTTTAAAGCAACGTAACGGCATCACGTCCTGTACCTTCGTGATGCGGCGTCATTCTCCGACAGGAGGGCGCTGTGCTAGGACTGCCTAGGGCGCCCACAGACCTAGCGCCGGCCCTGCTGGTGTCTAAGTAAGCACTAGCGTACATCGACAACAGAGGGAATACAGACAGAAAGCTTCCACACGGAAGCTACCTCTGCACGTCAGTGACAGTAGTGAGAGGTCATGTCGCTGGATCCCCCTGTGTCTGGGCCAGGGTCAGTAGTCCTGGCTGTATTCCCCCAATAGTGGCCCTGTGTCTAAGTCTCAGGTTTCTGACTTCTTTATGCTTTTGTGTCTTGTTTTTGTCCATAACTCGGAAAGTCTAATTAATAACTACTTTAACTAACATCTGGTACTTGGGTCTTTGCTTTGGAGATGACCATAGTCCTACATAAAGACTCAATGGTCCAGGTAAAAAAAAAAAGTGGCTGAATGACAATATAGAATATAATGTATTGGTTGTTTTTAATTAAATCAGTGGAAGAAGTGATGGTATTGCATTTATTTTGAATTTAGTCTCCAAAATTCCTTTTGTGATCTACAAAAGGAAATCCACAGCATTTCTCTTGATTCCCTGTGTAATTCCTAACAAGGCTGTAGAATTGTTGGCTTTGCGATATGAGTGACAGATTACATAAGAGATACAAATACTTTTTTCACATTTCTTCCAGTAAACTTTGTCATTCTTTAAATGGATAGAGCCTTGGGCCCTTATTCCCTTATTCACTAAACTACGGAAACGTAAAAGGAGAGTTGTTGTCCAAAGCAACTTATCAGATTTGAGCTGACATTCTCCAGCATGTAACATGAAACTCTGAGGTAGTACCTGATTAGTTGCTATCGGCAACATCTCCACTTTTTATTTTAGTGAATAAAGCCTTGGAAAGACTGAGGTTTTCAACAAGGTCAATGAGCAGAACTAAAATTAACTCTAATATAACCCTTTAAATCTTTTTATGAGCCAATCTCCTATTGAAATGTTAGCATATCATACCTCCCAACTGCCGATTTCAGCGGGACAGTCCCGATAATTGGACATGCTGGTAAGTATTTATGGTTTTTGATTATATTTTATAAATCTGCAAAAGAGACAGGGCCAGAGGTGAGACTTATATGTCCCATTTTCAGCCCCAAGATATAGGTATAGCATATTCTGGTGAATATTATTAATATTATTAATATAAATATGTATTTGTTGTTCAGAGTTTGCCAGGATATTTGAAAATGTCATAAAATTTCCCTTTGACTCCTTATTCTTATACATAAAGTGTGATTGTAGCCAGTACTGATTTATATTAAACCAGCAATGACTGAACATAGGCCATGCTCAAACTAAGGAGTCGTTTTAGTTTTTGTACATATATATATAATTTACACTATGCACAGCTGCGAAACAAAGTAAGAAGGATTGGAAACTGAACTGGAGGTATTGTTTCTGATGCATGAGAATCCTGAATGAAGGAGAACAGAAAAATCCCGGAGGTATTCGGCAGAGAGTTAATTTACTCTTTCGCTTGACCTGAACTGTGTAAATTTCTACTACATACTATAACAATAAAAGTCAAGGAACAAGTTGGAGGTGATTCTTTTCTATTGACTATCCTTTTAGAGTTATATTTGTTTTTATTGGGTCATGCTGGGTCAGTCTTCTGTGTAAAGCTGGGGTTAGGAGGCCATCCAGGCACTTCCAGTCTGCGTTAATCAACATTGCTGGTTTTTCTGTGTGTTTGTTTCAGTGACAACTTGTTCCCAGCTTTAAATCTTTTTGAGTAACAAGTAGAATACTCTGTTATCCCTTTTAATGCTGCCTATGTGTGTTTTTGACAGGGTTTGTCTATATACACCAGTAAGAAAAACAATGTAAAATAATATATAGATTAATTTTTGCCCAATAATATACATTTTTTACAAATCCAAACATTTTTTGTGAAACAGTTGTATTAAATAGAAGGCATGGGGAAAGATTTCAAGATGCTCCTTTGTGTTTAGATATTTCCTGATCTCTGCCCTGATTTCAGGAACACTCCAGAATTTAAAGCAGTGCTTGTGGCCTTCTAGGAGAATGGGCCCCCCTCCTGGATTGCACTCAAACACATATGCTGATTTAGCTCCAAATGTTAAATGTTGAATAGCCTGTGTCGTGTCAGTTATCAGCAGCTCTATGGACTTGGACAAGACTTGTGGCTGGTGCAGTTATGTATAAATATCTCCATACTGTAGTCTGCATTTGAATATGGCACCACCCTGCCACAAAACACCCTTCAGCCGGGCCGGACTGGGAATATAAATCAGCCCTGACAATTAAATGAACACAGGCCCACCTAGAGCTATCCACCAATCAGACTGCTGATAGTTATCCTCTTTTTCTTCTAGCCGGCAGCACACTGATTGGTGAAGCTCTCCAGCAGCACTTGGTAGCGGCCCATCACTCCAGTGGACCATCTGGCATTTGCCAGAACTGCCAGATGGCCAGTCCGGCCCTGCCCATCAGTAAGCATGTGGTTGTGCACTGACTCGTGTCATTGTAATGCGCATGCTTCTTTTCTCAGCATGAACATGTATAAAAACACATGGACCTACACACATGTACCTACGCTACACAATCAAGAAAACGTTGAGGTCTGGAAAAGCTTCTAAATGTGTCTTGTATAAAAATGTCTTTATTATATTGATTAAAAAGTGTCCAGATCAATCTCACAAAGGATCAGTTTAACTAATAGATTAATAAGTAAATAGGGAATTTTAATATAATTGCAGGTTAGTTCTATAATGACTAGGTCAGTCTTAATTACTGTACCTGTGTTATATATCTTAATGAATAGAGATGACATGCAGCATGAATAAAACATGCTAACTAGATCATGCATTATTAAATGGTAAGTATACAGTATGTGTGTTATTTTCCTTAGCTATTTTACAGCAAGCAATATGTCAGGTGAAAGGATAACAGAGAGGATAGAGGCAAACCTCAACTTGGTTGATAGAAATCTGAATCCAGTGTCCCCCAACTGAGAGACTAACCTACAATAATAAGCACATAGAGGGCTCCTGGAGTATCTGCACTCATTGGACCTTATGCTGCAGAACTGTATGTCATTAGAGCCATGTAAAATCCAAATTCAGTTTATAGGCTAATAAGAAATCCTTCTGGTCCGGGTTATTCAACCGTACTCTTCTGCCCTGATCAATCCGCAGGCACTCTACGAGTCACTGAGCTTCTCCTTGTTAGCCCAATTTTCTAGTTCCAAAGCAATTATTTTTATTAACAGGTTTCTATACAGCATAATCAGGTAATGTAATGCTTTACAACTTCAACAGTCGTTAAGACATGACAGGGTGGCAGAGACCACTTTATCAATATTTATTACCTATGTATTGCAAAAGACCACTGTAACATATATATGAAGTTATAATGAAGTTATTTAACTTAAAATATTCCCCACTAACATTAGAGGTTACAGGATCAGATCTGTTAACAATATATTTGCAAATTATACATACAGATTTATTCCACCTGTAACAACAGATAGCCATTTTGGAGAAACTCATACAATCTGTTTGAGCTCTGTGTATTCTCCCCCCTTTTTTTTGGTATATCACAGTTTTTTGAGAATTACCTAAGATTTCCGCAACACAGCTGTTGGACTATCACCACTGACTCTCTATTATTATCCGGGCCGACTTCAGGGGAGACAGATGGGCTTACTGTCCCAGGCCGGCCAGAGCGAGGGCCCGGACAGATTGGGGGATCAGTGCCAAGACACTGCAGCGGCAGCAGTGGGAATACAGATAGAGAGCTTCCATTT
>JABWIB010001817.1:12887-23271 GCA_016617825.1 Platyplectrum ornatum | reverse complement strand
TCTCAGTAAAGTTGATTTTGTGTTTAAATATACTGCACCATGATGTTCCACTTTTTTCTTTGAATTGAGCTCAACACCATCTTATTGATAAATATCGACAGCCTACGGGAGCCTCTGGTGATTGCTTTAAGGCAGAAATACAAGATTACATTCGGTACGCTGCTACCTATATCCCTATCACTTATTTATACACACGGTGTATTTATTTCTAAATCTGATGATTTGCACCTATTTTTTACCTTAACTTGCTTATATGCCACCAGTTGATCTTCCTTCTCCTGCCCGAGTCCAATGGAGAGGTACTAACAAAAGGTCTGGGATACTACATTAACAGGTATTAATCCCTATATTTCAATGGCAGCACAGACCATTGTGCAGTAGCCAAACAATTACTGGGTGGGCAAATATTACATAAAGTATATACTTTAATTACGTTGTGAATTAAAATTGTATATATGTTCCCTCGATTGTAGCCATAGTGATTTTGTTTTAAAAGGTTAAATACAGTGAAATCTGTAACAGATGGGACACTTGGCATAAAGAACAGTCCCAGCTCAGTTTACAGTCTTTTTTCATCACAAGTTCATCCCGCTATACAATCTCATCACCGCAGCAGCATCATCAATTTATTCTGCATCTCTCAATATACAGTCTCTGTTACTTCTTCAGCCTGTCCTCTGGAGTCTGTCTTTACTAACCAACCTTCTAATGGTCATACTTACTCTTGGCCCAATGGCATTTCTTCAATCCTCAGTCAATGAGCAAGAATTACATTTAAAAAATCTATGCAAAATGTCATATTTGGCACTACCAACCCAAGAGCCTCTCAGCCAGCTTTTCAAATACCTGGGTCTGTGAAAGGTGAAGATCCATTATAAGCAGGCATTTATATTTTATTTTTGTTGTTTGTGTTTTTTTATTTAAGTTTCCTAAAAATAGTGCATTTTGCTACATCTACTCTTGGGCATAGCTGGTGTTGAAATTGTACAGAGAATAGGAAGCCATATCCCTTACTAGTCCCTCTAAACCACCTCTCCTATTCTGCATGGGTCTCCACAGATCTGCACTGCTTAACCTAATGTTATTGTGTTATAATAGATCTCTATCTGTGTCTCTCTCTCTCTCTCTCTCTCTCTATATATATATATATCTCTGTCTGTCTGTCTTTCCATTGTTTGTCAATATTACCATGTTTTCAAGGCTGTCGTTGTACGCAGTGCAATTAAACTGGAGGAAAAGTAGAAACTGGAGGTATGGAGTATATTTGGTTGTTTTCATTTTATTGTACTCCAACATAAAAGAAATATATTTTATGTTGTAAATAATTCCTATTTTTTTTATATAATGGGGAAGGGAAATATTGATGAACGTTCGGGGAAGGAGGGCAAAAGAACAATGGAGGAAGGGTATAATAAGGAAGAAATAGCTGCAAAGAACATGGGGGAGGGAATGGAGAATATAGTTGGTGGGTAAAATTAGTGAAGGAATTCATGTTAACAGGAGAGGGGTGCAAACTGATCATTCAACAACACCCTTCCCTCTGCATAAGAACACTAGATCCGGCAATGACCAGAAATTGGCAACATGCATCATTTTTAATATAGTAGTTGCTGTTAACATTTGTGAAATACAATAAAATTGTTCAACTGGTTTTAAATCTTGACAATAAATAGTTAAAAACAACTATACAACTTTCTTCCATAGACTAAACTGGTAGGGCTAAATTTTAAAGGAAATTTGCACTATATGCACTAAAGTAAACATGGAGATGTTGCCCATAGCAACCAATCAGATTCCGGCTCTCACCTTACTATTACATAATAGAATCTGATTAGTTGCTATGTGCAACATCTCCAATTTTCCTGCTTTTTTTTTTTTTTTAACTGATTTTACAGCTGCCCTTTAGGAAATTTAAAATTTAAATTTAAAAAACTGTGATTGGAAAAGCAGGAATGTTACCCAGAGCAACCAGATTCAAGCTCTTAGTTTCATTTAAATACTGGAAAATGTGAGCTTGAATCTGATTGGTTGCTATGGGCAACATCTCCTTTTTTCTGTTAGTGCAGTTTAGTAAATTTAGCCCTACCAGTTTAGACTATGGAAAAAAGTTGGTCTAGTTGTTCTAATTCCAGAGTTTATTAAATCTACACCATTTTTGTTAGCAAGAGTTTGCAAATTGCTCATTAGTCTCTTCATTAGGCTGCAAAATGGGCATTGGGAGCACAGCCATGGAAAACAGCTGCAGTGTTAGCAGAGATTGGTACATATTTGACTATATATTTTTCAATTAGTTGGGTATTGCTGTAATATGTGATGTTACTGAAATGTGTGTGGATATCAGTAAATAATATAGATTAATATTTAATGATCCATCTAACTGATACACAATAAAGGAATATAGCACTGTATGTTTAGGTATTATAATTTCCCATGGACAATGTATATATTGATGATCGGAAAGATCTGATATATGTTAAAACAATTCATGCATATTAGATTTTATAGCATTTGTCTCCCTTTCCCTTATATACAATTTAGATTTGTCAGGTCAATAAATAATGTATTATTTTTATTTATCTTTCTTTGTTATCAAATTGGGTCCCTTTTTAGTAGTATAATACAATTTAGACATTTTTAAGGCATACATAATTTTGACACATAATGCATCAAAATAAGTTTACTGCTGTCCTCTCTTATTGTAAGGGGATGATTGATGGGGTAGCTTCAATGAAAATGTACTTTAATATCCAAAATGTGTACCTTGCACCTATATATAAATAACACTTCACCTAAAACGTATAGACATTTTAAATTAGAAAAATGTTATGTTCATTTTGATAGTAAAAAGAAAGAAAAGAAAATAATTAGAACTTTCTTTAAGTTTTATCAATGAATGTTGGAGACATCCATATGTTCCAATTATAAACCTTAGTATAATAAGAAACAATCACAATAACATGAAAAACACGAATAAAGTGTACATTTTAACATGTCCTCTGCAATATGTTTAGTCCAAGCACTCCATCCATGCAAGCAACCGTATGTGATGCACATAATAAAATATGACAGGCATAATAAATGGAACTGATTCTTAATGAAAACCAATTACACTAAAATACTATAAACCACCTGTGCCATTACCCTAGCATTAAAAGACATACAGTCAGTCTTTTGTTGTCCTATGAAGTCCTATACAAATTAAAATCGTTTTACAAAAAGTATTTTTGTTCAAAATGTATAAAGTTTAATGAATGCACATTCCCCCAATAATGTAACTTTCCTAGGTATAAATGTTAGCACAATTCAATTTAACAGCTTTAAACAGCTTAATAGTAATTACATTGAAAATACAGTGAGGAAGGCACTTTATAACCCCTTCAATGCAGCGCCACAGTTGTTTAAGTGGTAATGTAAGACATTTTAAGATTGAACTGGGTACTTGTTCTCAGTAGATCAAGCTCCATATGAGCTATATCACACAAACAGCAGGACTTTGCTTTTTTAACCACCTCATCTGGCAAGAACAATGCTTCTACATTATTCCTGACCTACATTACGCAGAGAAGGGGTTAGGTGAAGTCTGTTCAATCTCAGTACAGTATTAGATAGGCATATGTCATCAGGTTGTAGGAAAGTATCCTCTTCATGCAGTAGTTTCTGTTCACCAGCATAAGTAAGCAGCAGGCAAAAACAAGAATGTGATTAAGGTTGATTATAATCATGTGAAGGGGTGGGGGGCAGAGGGAAAAGAATCCTATAAAAAAATCTGGAATCCAGCGTGTTGCGCCTCAGCTCTGAAATTTACCCCAATCAGTATGCTGAAAAGGACAAATCACCAAGGTTTAAAGTGTTAACATCCATTTTTACTTCCTCTCATAAATTAAAGATTGTATGTTCCTGCCAAGACTCTGACTGGAAGAGGAAACATGTGCACCAGGTATGAGAATGTCTATAGTAAGACCATTATTTTGTGAGCAGTGCTATTAGGTTGTTTCCTCTTTACTGCTGAGACAGAAGCGCAGTCCTGTTGGCCTTCATTTTCTCTAACCTCTTCACTAAATGACTGTTTGTCATCTCCATCTCCTCCATTTTGTCCAACGCAGTTCGGAGCTATTGAGAAAAATATAAACAGGTTGTTTAACAGTCATACAAAACAATGAACTGTATAACGGTCACCAGAATTTTACTGTTTTGGGTCATAGAAACTAAGCAAATAAATTTTACATTACTTTTTCGAGTGATATTCAGTGACTCCAGCAATATCAGGAATAAACAATAGTCCAGAAGATCTTAATACGGACTAGGTGATATTAACAACTTCCCTTAAATTAGAATACAGGACACTGTCAATGGGAATGTCTTTTAAAAGAGCAACCTAAACCCTGCACAATTTAGCCATAGTAAAGGATGCATTCAGCATTCTACTGTAACAATAGTAATTCGGAATACCACATATTGGAAAATGCCTTTAAAAGCGGTGTTAAATTTTTTTCATTGACTATAAAGATTACATAATTTAAAGACATTCAATGAGTCACTGAATAGTATAATTATAATAAAAATGTCATAAAGTCAATAAAAAAATGCCTTACTGCAACATTGAAAACTGAAACAGGCATAAAAATCATAAAATAATATAGTAGATTTGATGCAATCTTTATCATGGCGTCCTCACACAAGCATTATGGTGGTTGTAATAGATCATTAACCTGTGTGCAGTGGATAAAATATCAGACACCCTTCTTTCATGACTTGTCATGTATCTCATGACAGTAATCTTGGCCATGTTTTGAGTACTTATAAAGAGTTCATTCATCAACAGAATGTGTAAAAGCACGTGATGGTAGTCTGACAGGCACGTAACTAGCACAACCATAGATCTAGAAGTGCTGAAAGTGTAAGTAGCTGAATTTAAAAATGTCCCAATATTTATGAAAGCAGCAGTGACTATAATATTACTTCCTTTTGTACTATAAAAGAATTGTTTAATAAAAAAGCTCACATAATTAATAACTGTAGTACAAACATAATGCATACACAAAACTTCCATAAACTGAATGAAATTAAAAATCATTTTCAGTACCATCTCAATTTACATTTCGTGGGCTGATCCAGATTTAGGAATAAAAGCAAATGGTGCAATTCGGAACCCAGACAAACCAATTTGTAATGTGAGGGGTGCAAATGAATTACTTATTTCATGATTGTAAATACCAGTTAAGTCTGCTTATTATACATTTGCCCAGTGCCGCCTGCAGTTCTGCACTGTTTCGCCAAGGAGCAGGTTCACGTGATCTGTTGCTGTTCCTTTCAACTCTGGGTCAACCCCTTTATGTACAGTCAATCGATTACCCTATCTGGGGGACATACACATACCTCTCTTTGAAGTCTTCTTTTTTCTGCTTTTAAGTCATCTTCTACCTTTTCAGCATTTTCTGCTGCTGATTTATATCTGACCACTTGTCCTTCAAGTCGAAGAACCTATAAAAGAGGACAAAATAAAACATGTTAACAGAAAAAGTGTGTGGTAGTTGACAAATATATTTATGTAAATAACGTTTGAGGAAAAAAAATTNAAACACATCCAGTAATGTTCAGTTTTTGTGATTTTTGTTTTTTTTTTTTTAATAGAAGAATAGTATATGTATAGGATGATGAACAAATGTACTGCACAAGGCACAATATTTGTATGGTGGGGTGAAAATGATGTAATAAAGTACTTACGTTCTGTTCTAATGTAGTTATATCTTGCTCAGCTTTAGAAAGTTTAAACTTGTATTCACTAATTTGTCTATTGGCATCCCCTAGACATAAAAAAAACCTTTTATTAGAAAAGCAATGACATTAAGGTCCATATTTACTACACTGCTGGAATGAAAAAGTGGCGATTTTGCTCATAGCAACAAAAACACAAGAATTTCAGGCAACCAGGATATTTGTCTCAAATAACCAGTGTATATAAACAATAACACATTTTGGTTTAATTAAGACTCTGGATTGTATTATTTTTGCTTAGTATTAACAACTGACCTAAAACCTCTTATAACCATAATTTTAATGTTTGTCAAGGACCATAACAATATAGAAAATCTAACATTAAAACAAAAAATTGAAATAGTAACATAAATATAGGCTAGATAAATTTTTTCCTTTGGCCTTTCAGAAGACAAATAGTTTTTCTGCACTTGCAGGTAGAACAGAACAAAAACACATACTCTGCATTTCAATAAGTTGTAAGTCCGAACCATTCTCTGCTCCAGTAGAATCTGTCATGTTAGTATCATTTCTGGTATGTTTTTGGCGTTCTTCATCTAGTTGCGACTTTAACTTTCTGATCTGCAGAAGATAATGATGGGGTCAATCTAGTGTTGCACATCAACATTAACATCATGCTCTCGTATATAACAAATGCAGGAACAAAAATCTCTAAAGGAAAATTTAGATTTAACCAAAGTTATAATCTGAAATCTCCTTAAAATTGAGGCTAGGATGACATGATTATCTAAATATTATACTTATCAAACAGCTTACTTGTGATACAAGCTCATCTTTCTCTTCAGCCAACTTCCGTAGCCTCACATCTGAAATAAACATATTGCTATCAGACATTTAAGTCAAGCATGTACAAGTCTACACTCTTAAAAGTCAAGTGCTTTCATACTGAACAGAGTCTTCACATCCTGACCCATATCGGTACAATCCCTATTTACCTTTAAACAAGAGGCGGCAAATGTCTATATTATATACAACTCTTTATTACACAACCTGTATACACCTGTTTCCCGGATATACATGATAAATTAATGCATGCTCCCCGGCTTCACTGTTAAGATTTAGGCATTATATAGCACATTTCAATTTAAACATCAAGAAGATTGTTATATGACATAGCTCTCTCCCTCTCTCAGGGAGGACACTAAAATGTCTCTTCCAACTTTGTGATTAGCACTGAAAATGCCTTGTGTTGTACACAGTATATGGAACTGATCAGGTGCAAGTTGTCTGACATTTCAGTACATACTGATATCTTTAAATAAGCCATACAGAAACCTGTATGTATAAGCACACAGAACTTTTACTGGTTGATGACCCCTGGCCTAACCTTACCTCCTTTCTACAAGCCAAAACTTAACCTCAGCCTTCTATAAGTTAACCACAGTCGCCTGACCGAACGAGCACAAATCACTATTTAAAGCAGATATACCTTTTCAAAATTATGGCCATTAGCTATAGTATCCATTACTAAAATTAATCCTCATTATTCACATTTTATTGGCACTCATACAGTCATTAATCAGTCAGCTTATCGTTGCTATCATATAATGTGTCAAAACCAGCAGCAGCTGCATTTGTACCTTTATCATGCTTAAAACCCGCAATTATATGGTTTTACCAAATGCAGAATGTATTTTTTAATTTCCAGTCTGAATCAGATTACGTTTTGTGGTCATAAAGGGAATTCATTTTATTCCACCATATCTATAAATTTGGTTAGTCAGAAAATAGCTCTGAATATTAAGATTCATAGTTTTCTAGTTACCAAGTGGTCCTTCTCCTGCAGATTCCAAAACTTGTGCAGCTTCTTGCGAAACAACTGTTATTGCTCCAACCACTGGCTCATGGTCTATATCGCCATTAGGAGTACCATCTGGAATAATAACTAGACCATGTTTCTGAAAAAAAAACACAAAAAAACTCAAATAAATATTAATAGCAACTATAATAATAATAATACTAATTTAGGCTCACATTTCAGCAGACATTTTACATTCAAAAGTTACCATTATGACAATCAAAAAGGCAAGGGAGTACTAGAAGGCTAAATGTCAAAACTCAATCTCTTATCGTCTGGTTTTTCTCCAACACACTGCTTGGTCACTAGTGTCCCCTTCACATTACCAGCATTAAAAAACCTGGCTTAAGATCCAGGATATAGAGCTGGGGAAATTGAAGGGACTGTGAAAAAAGGATCGTTCAGATTACAAAAAAGCTGGCTTTTTCTGAAGAAAAAAAAAAAAACCCCAGTATCTGCACTGTTCACACTAAACCCTGCTTTTTGCTACCAGTACACATCATTACTCAGAAAATGTGCTATAATTGGCTGCGATTGTTTGTTTACATGGGGGAGGAGGGAGAGACAGGCAGTATTGTGCTGGAAACAGCTGACTGTGTGAGCCAATCAGCTCTGCACAAACACAATGTGAGAGGAAAACCAGCTTTGTAGTGTTCACACTGACTGAAAAAGCCAGATAAGAGGGCAAAACCCCTTCTAAAAAGCAGGCTCTGAACACCAGCTTTCAATAGCCAGCTTTTTGTAAATGGAGCGTTCACACAGTGAAGGACACTATTCTAAACTAAACTGAAGGAAACAAATACATTAATACACTTGCTGTTTTGGGGGGCAGGCTGGCAAACTGTATGCAAATACCTGTACCCACTGGCAATCATTAGACCATGGAAACATTAGTACATAGTAGACAAATTCTTATATGATTATTACATAATTACAACATCAAAATCTAGCCCTCATGTTTACAGTCTTTGGCTTGGTTGCCACAATTATAGTGGACTCTGTGCAAGATTCCCCCATATAGTGACAACAGTACTGACACATAAAATTTTGTTTTGCATGATGTAAAATCAGACTCAACATTGCTCAACAGATTCCTTTGTTCAACTGGAAATCTGGCTGGCTACAATCTGAAGGCAGGGATCACGCTGTATTATATTTAGTTAACCATTACAGTAGTTTACTGTTCCCATAATCTAATATGGACATCTATTTTATCAAAATAAAACTTCATACATAGAAGAGCAGAACATGTCACCAAACTATACTTGAATACATTCCCTATTTTTTATATAACAATTTCAATCCATAGAGAGCTATAAAAAAAAGCAGATGCACCACGATGTGCTGCTCTTGTGCTTAGAGAAAGGCAGAAGCTTACATATACTGTACCTCGCCTATCTTCAATTTTGCTTTCACATCAGCCAGCTCATCTCTGAGCTCGTCCCGTTCATTTTTTATGCAGTCAAAGTACTCTTTCTGCCTCTCTAATGCCTGCACAGGCAATTTAGACAGCAGGACAGCAAAGACAGGGGAAAGCAATAAGAAGAAAGAGAAAGAGGGAAATGAAATACAACTGGGAATAATAGGAAAAGTACACATGCACAAACAGCAACACACAAGTAAAAGATTCTTTACAAGACACACAATAGTGATCACGCACTTACTACAAAGGGCTGCTTATGAGATCGTGACATTTTCATAAAGTTTTGGATACTCAGGAAAGGGGTGGGATCACATTTAGCTGTTTAGGGGAAAGGTTACTTTATTCTATATATCTAAGCATTCCGTGGTGAATACATGATGTTGCCATTATATTACACCATGTATTACAATGTAAACTATTAATAACAGGAAGATTTAAAATTGTTAGAGAAAACATATTTTTCTACAAGCAACTAAAGTTATAGCTAAGGAAGCACATCCACAACTTCAAATACAAATCTAAGCCATAATCGACCCGATGGATGGGAAATTTTGTAAAGAACCGCTTTCTACTACCAGATTTGGAAGTTGTTTGGTAAATAGACTGAACCTAAAAAAATATTATCATCTGTTTAAATCAAGATCCACCAATAGGCAAGTGTTTTAGATACTCAAAGTAATAATTATTTGTAATAGCTGAAACCTACTTCCAGAAATACGAGTGCAGAAACATCTACAGAGTCGCCTGACAATGGGAACAATTTTACATGGCTACTTAACAAAAATGATAATCTGGAAAATCTACAAAGATTCCAGGGAGTCTTTTCTGATATTGGATAAAACTACTGCAGATCATTATCAATAATGGGAGAAACACAGATATGGGGATATAGGTGTCTAAGAATTAATAGAGAGGTGTAAAAAATATACATGTGATCAGTTGTATATCCTCTACTTGATGTCTAAAGAAAGAAAGGGAGAGAAATAAATATAAAATGATATGGGGGCTGTGTGTGTGCCACAGAAGCCATAAACAGGGAGAAAGCATAAATCACCAATGTACCACTACATACAAATCCTATCTTTCCTAGTTTAGAAAAACGAGCTATACTATCCATATGGCATAAAACCATAGCACAATGATGTGATTTCTACAGCTACTGCACACTTACATATATGACATGTCAAGGTCACTTAAAAGATATAATAATAATAATATGGAATAGTATACACAGTGAATGATGATTTTGATATTTGATTGCAGCTTTACACCTAGTTTGGTTGTGCATGATATAAATGGCATATGTAGCTAAGCAAGCACACTTTTAGGCAACAGGACTATTTACATTATGTGTACAATCTGTGACTCCATTTACGTATACATTTTTA
>JABWIB010001817.1:0-12797 GCA_016617825.1 Platyplectrum ornatum | reverse complement strand
GGGGGGGGGAATTATAGTTATCCTATCATATGTCAGTGTTAGTCTGAACCTGAAAGGCATGCATTGTTATTGTTTTGTATTAACCACTGCCGAGTGCTTTTTCCTACCCCAATTTTTTTATCTTTCCAATTAACAGTCTCTTGCAGATCATACACCTCTCTGGTCAGAGAGTCTACTTTCTGCTGAAAACGCTGGTTTTCCTGGAGTTACAATAAAGGAAAGAAGAAAAGTGAAAGAAACAGGAAATAAATAAAATGGAGCTTATAGAATAAACAGTAATAGTAGATTACTTAAAAGCCAGAAAAAGAAAATGTTAAGAAAAATCAGCATCGCTATAAAACCATATTTGGATCATACACATACATATAGTTAGAAGTATTGCCAGAACGTTAGTAATGACAAATAAACAAAGAAGACCTTTCGACAAAAACAAACCACTAATGGTAAACTACTTACCTCTATAAATTCGTCTCTTTGGCGTATACCTTCTTTAAGCTCATCTAACTTATGTTGGAGGATGCTGCACGAGTGTTTCTGTCTTTCTAATTCCTAAATGAAATAATAACATATTCATGTAAATAGCTATTATAAATACAGCAAGTTAGTAGCAACATCTAGAAGTGAATGTAACATGCAAGGTGCATGAATATATAATTAAACAATAATATGTTTGCAAAACAATACAATTCCAAATACCTTTGACTTATCTTCATTCTCTCTATGATACTCTGCCATCTGTTCCTCCATTTCCTCAATAACATCTTTTAATGTGTCCACTTGATACACAAGATTGCTTTTTTCATTATCAAGCTGAGCATTGGATACCATGGCTTTCTTGTATTTTTCCTCCACTTCTGCTAAAGAGTCCTGTGCAATAGATCATTTTAACCATTAGGTAAAGAAAACAAAAACACTGTTTATATAGTCTACTGCAGAAATCCATGTAGCTGATGTCATCTAGGCTTCTGCAAGGAATTGGTGGCAGGCAGAATAAGCATACACAGATGGTAAAGAGTGTCATGCAGTGATCATTCAAGGTAAAAGTGAAATCAATTACATTTTAGCGAGTTCTGTAAAATTATATATATATATGTTAATGGTTAGTTTAAAAACATTTATTGTATAATTGGAATAAGAACAAAAAACCCTTTCTTACACCATTACAACAGTAATTGTCAAATTATTATACTATAAGATTTTGTTTAAAAACGATATATTATACACAAATCTGCTGAACTATTTCCAAAAGGAATAAACATTTTATAGGACAAACTGCATGCTATGGAATTACTTCTAATTTTGTAACTAACACACAGTGGCATTCCAAATTGCAAAAATGGTGTTGGTAAAAATAATGAAACACCTCTCTATTGAGCAATGAAGGTATGGAAAAGTTTTTGCACACACTACACTAATACATACATAAGTAATATTGATGGTATGTTAAATAAACTAAATGCATACATTGCAATAAAGAGATATCTCAATTATAAAGTTTTAATATAAAGTGTATTGCTCTTTTGTAACATGTGACCAGAAACAGACCACAGACCTACATGCCTCTGCACATGAGAGGGGGGAGGAAGAAGGGTGTCCACTCTCATTTCCCTCAACTGGTACAGGTCAGTGCATAAAGCTTTTGTGCCCCGGCCCCTAACAAAACGCATTGCAATAACATATTAATACCATCTGGCGCGTGCATGCACAGATGTTATCCTGTACGCCATTACTGCACAAGGCCTGTGTAAATTTCATACTCTGCGTAAGTCTGGTTCTGGTCCATGGATCTTATATCTTTATAGTTGTTAGTATTAAAGTGATTCTAGCTTTGAAAAAAATCCATAATAATAATAATAGTCTAAACTAGGAAAAATTATTTGAGAATTTTGGGTTTCCTTGTGGACAATAGTTTTTAAATACTATTTAAATTCTTGTTTTTAATTATAAATTTGTGTCACAGAAAAGAATATACAGTGGCAAATAGGCTAAAAGTCATCTACTAGCAAGGGAATATCAGTTTATAGGACCAGGAATCCAGCCTACTGTTCAGCTTGAAATTCCAGGCTCAACAAAAAATTGTGAAGGTACCAGGAAAGAATAGATGATCATTATGTATACTGCATAGGGAAATTCCTATTTTAGTTCACTAGGAACTCATTTAGGGTCTGACTTAAGAAAGAAGGGAGAGTGAGGGATACTTAATAGTGTGTATTGGCTGAGAGGTCTGATATTGGAGCTGGTGATGGAGTTTTTATTATCCTTTGTAGTTGTTTTGTATGTAGAAGGGTTGACTACTGAATGGTAAAGTGAGACGGGAGTGAAATCATTAGAGAGATGCTAATGTATAAGCCAGTATAAAATACCCGCAGTAAAGGCCTGGTAGAGTATTACAAAGGAGGGCAGCAATTGGTAATGTACGTGGGTTCCAGACTTTAGACAGTCACTGACTGCAAAAGATTTTTGTATAAGTCTTACATATTTTTTATGATTATATTCATTTTTCCACTAAAATAGGAGATTATAAAAATGGCTACAAAAACGATCACAATTTATTGCAGTTATTGGTAAAAACCAATTAGATAAATGAAGCCACAAATATATAATGTTTTTTTTATAATGTTACAGGGTACTCAATATACAATACATGAACCTTTATTTGTGAAGTTGATAAGAAAAAAGTGCTGGGGGGTTAAACAAATGAAACAGCAAGACATGAGACAAAATTCTACATTGGTGCATGCTTTAAAGTAATTCTTGTAGTTACAAGTTAGTTAAGCCCTGAGAAGTCTGTTAGGGAGCAGAAACTGTAAAATGCTCCATTTTAGCAGAGCAAAGAGCATGCTTGGGAATGGCTCCCTGATACCTTTAGTTCTTTTAGTCCCTGCATGTATCTCCCTTCTACATCGTGAATCTGGTCCTTAAGATCATAGATATCCTGCAGGAGATAGGCAATGAACCAAGCTATCAAGCAGCAACAAAAACTTAAGCCATATAAGTGAAACAATATTGGAAAACAAAGTATAGAATAAATAGCAATTTACAAATTGGCGCAATCCTGTGGGGGGGGGGAGGATATGGCATTTAAAAAATGTAATGTAACATTAAGAATAAAGGGTACAAAGTTTGTCCAATTTCAGCCACAGGTAATACCCCTCCACCCCCCACTTATGCCAATCCTAACTGGAACGAGCCATTGTTGGTCAGCCCACTAGGGATTTTGAGAGATCCTATTAACACACTGAAATGTTTATTGACCGTTTTATGGGTGTACAAACGAAAATTGCTGTAAAGCTGCATATACTGGTATGTGCAAAGAGAATGCCTAAAAGCTGGGTAGATACTATAAAATTATCCATGTATACTTACAAGTAATTATAGACAATACAATTATCAAGTTGGTCTGTGATAAAGGTCTGACAATTGTACAGCATGATAGCAATGCTGCACTGTAAGAGGGTCAGTATACCTCAAAGCAATAATGTGCAAATATAGTGTGTGCTGTTTGGCAAGGGCAGCAGTCATTTTTCCTAGTAGCTGCTTGCAATGTAAAATAGGAAAAAATAAAATTATGGTGTCTCCAGCACTCTTCAACTAGCGAAAACCCTTTACAGTACAGATACCTGAAAAATGGAGGGACCAACACTAGACAGGCTCTCCCTCCTGGGGACAACCAGTAATCATGCCTATAGCCATCATTTCACAGAAAAGTGAGAATGTGCAAGAAATGTTATATCCTGTAATATTTGTAGGAATCCAGCTATATAATAAACTAAGAAAGAAATCATATTGTGTATTATAAAAAGCACAAAAGCAAATATTCATTATATAACTCTTGTGATCACCGAGCCATTGTAGTATTGTTGCATTGCAGTATTGTTTTGCAGTCTATAATGAATTTCATATGGCAGCTCTCATTGTTACAGTGCATTACTAAGTGCAGAGGAGGAGAGCTCAGATCTCCACACCTCTGGCAGTAAACCCAAGTAACTGAGCTTTATTAAAAGTGGTATTACCCCAAGTTGTACAGATTATTAGTTTGAGTGAACTTACCCTTAATTCACTAAGTGAAGCATCTGGATCCAATAAACTACTTGCATCTCCACTGCCTCTCCGAGAAGATGAACCACTGAGAGGTGTAAAGGTTCCTGGCAGGCCAGATGTTGCGTTGCGAGATGACGGCTTAAATGATAAAAGACAGCAATGATAAGCACTGTGTATTATAATAGTTATACCCAGTTAAACACAAATATTAGTATAAAATGTATAACTTTTATACTATGTATACTTTTATAAAATGTATAACAATTTTGAAGTGTAACGTTTCTCTGTTGCACTAGAATAGGAACATGGTTGTGTTGTGTGCAGCATCATTATTCCAAGTTACCGTTTTTCAGCATTCTATCAAATATAAAATGTCAGTACCAGGGCACTGGCAGTGACATTATGGCAAGCATAAACTGTATTTCAGTGATCCATAATGCATACATTTAGAAAAAAAAAACTAAAATGATGTTTAGAAAAATTCTCATTGTTTCCAAACATCATTAATATTAATATCTGACAAATATGATATTAATAGAAAAGAATTAAACATTTTTAAGACATGGCAAATTAATAACAGCATATAAAAATATGTTCATGGATACAAGGATAAANTTCTTAAATGGACTATAATCCAGTTACCAAATGGAAGAACTGTTAGAGCTACAGGCATAATGATGTTTTGTCTACATACCCTTGAATAGTTTTCCGTGAACTGCTTGTCAATCTTCTCATCCAGCTACAATAGATAAAACATCACAATCAAGTCTATACAGCAAAATGAAAATCCCAAAACAAAAAGAATCCCCCAGAAAATGATGATGGTTATAACTGCAGCAAGACCATCATCTACAAACAGTTAGGCTTCTTATATGCTAAAACTGCCTGTAACAAACATTGGCTGTGACCATGGTATTCACTGACAGCTTAATAACTTCTTGCAAGCCCTTTAGTACTGTACCCTGAATTGACTTAGCATTGTGGCAACATAAAAATGTTCTGGTCACCACACACATCCATGACAAGCTCTGCTATGATGCTAGTACAGAGGGAATATTGCAAACAATGCTGAAACAAATTTGTTTAGATGAGTTCATAGATATTCATTATTCATACCACTANATGATTAAAGGTGCAGTCAATAGACAATTATTGCATATTAAATGATAACACACACAATGCGTAGTACATCATTATGATTATTAAGGGTGTGTGGCTCAGGTTCCACCAATAGACATACACAATATTCATTTGACAGGACAATAGTAGAACAGATGCAGTAATTACACCGGTAACAGGGTGCTTCAAGTGTTATTATATATGTATTTGCCAAACTGATTTTAAATAGCCTTTAAATCTTTCCATCATTAACCATTTCATAGGTAAAACTTATTAAAGAACTCTGAGAAATTGTGCCATCACTCGAGAGTCTTATAGTTTCCTTTGAGGAGAACGAAATCCTGAAATTCCGCTTTACAGAAAAGAACGTATAGAAACATGTTATGAGGTGTTGTGTCAGATGCCTCATAGGCGAGTAAGAAGGGTTATCCACGCATGAAGTTTACTGTTCCAAAAAAGATCAATGTACAGATTGTTACTTTTGTCTTGTATACATTTCCGACATCAGTGATATACCCTAATTTACTATCTGCCAAACAGCTTTCTGGTCATCTCCTGAACCAGATTTACCTACACAAGGAGCCCTCAATGAGGTGACATTTGAACATAAAGGCACACGAGGAGAACTTTTAGATGAAAGGTTGTAATCAGACTATGTTAGTTGCCTTTTTTTCCCGCTTGAAGATGGATGTGTTTTTTGGAACTAATGTTCATTTTGTTATGGAAGCATCTTGATCAATAATACATAACAGGGGATTATTTTTTATTTATTCATTTTCCTGTTAGATTGAAACCTGTGTTTCTCCATAATAGCAATAAGATTCCCAGAACATCAGCAGCATATTTGTGGTGACTTAATTACTCTTTTACTAGGACTACAACTTGGTTTCAAGAACTATTGCCGTTTTCTTTGTGATTGAGACAGGAAAAACCAAAAACTCATTATGTTCAAAAGCAATGGACTCACTAAAACCTGTGAGTGATAGAGATGTGTACAATACATAAAACACTTCAATTCTTCTCCCAAAATATTCTATTTCCAGTGTTATTAATACTTTTTCTTATACTATTGAAATGACATGTCTAATGTAAGTATTCTATAAAAGAACATGCAATTAATAGAAAATATGTTTTGTTAATATCGATTTTTAACACCTAAAATACATTAACGTGGTCAGCAACAGGCATTGAATATTGCTAATATTTAATGTAATGCCATGCATAATAGATTGTAAATACACAGCAGTCACTGCCTGAGCACAACATGCATTTCAACTCACGTTATTGAGATCAGGTATACTGACATCATCGGATACTATACTTCCCCTACGATTGGATCGGCTAAAATAATCAGCTGCAGATTCACTCTTGTCAGAGAAATCTGATAACTTAATGACACAAAATCAAATACTTATTAAGAGAGTAAATTAATAGGCATCAACAGACAATGATTAGAGTATTCCATATCTTGNAACCATGTTTAAAGAACCTAAGGAGCAGTCATAATTGTGACCATTGTTTCCCAGAAGAGAATCCAGAAATCCAATTCCCCCTATGATTCTGCATCATCAGATCAGTTGGTTTTCAGAACTGTGCACATACAGATTTAATAGTAATAAAGCTGCTGATAAAGAGGCTCCATTCTAAAGCAATGTACAGTATAGACCTTCCCTCTCATATGTTGTATGCATCAGAGAATGGGATAAGGTGGGTTCTGGGTGTCATCTGTAAACATGTCCGCATAGTGTGTCCCAGTGCTTGCAAACTNCTCCGGATTGGATTTCTGAATCTGACCCTAGATTAATAATTTACACTTCCAGAGAACATATAATTAATAAATAAACAAATACATNTGTGTGTTATATCAGTCTTAAAGTGGTTATCTCTTCTGCAAATACTATAACAGTGTGAAATAAATGCCCCCAAGAACATCTTATTAAAAAAAATGATTGAAGTGTTCCAAAACACGTGCATGCAAGTGAGCTCACCACACTATCCCTTCGCCCTCGTCCAACACTACAAGAGGACATGGAACTCTCATCATCTGTACACTACAACAAAGGCATATAGTAGAAATGAACATATTTGTCTAGACAGTTACTATAAAAAATACTGTAAAAAAAAAACAAAACAAAACATGCCAAAACGAACTCGGGTTATAAGCTTTCTACCAATGTATAAGCAGAATTCATGAAGTTTATACACTTACTACTATATATATAGTAATTAACTAGTGCTAATATCGGCAATTGTCTGCAACAGGTTACTATCGCACTGGTTAATCACTATAGATAGTAGTAAGTGTATAAACTTTATTAATGCATTCAGTGAATTGCAGAATCCATGAAGTTTATACACTTGTTACTATCCATAGTAATTAACCAGCGATAATAACACAAAAGTTAAGCATGCGCTGCCGCAGCTATGACTNGGTGTTATTAGTGTAACAATTTCTGTCAATGAGAATTCACAGAGAGAAATTACAATCCACTCTTCTCATTTATAGCTGTAGTTGCAATTAACATTGCTTCTCATATCTCACAGAAATGTTAGCCAGGAATTNGTTTTTTGTGCAATATTTTTATGAACTGAATCGCAAATGTTGACGCAAAATATTTTATGCTAATGAGCAGAAACGGGATATTAAAATATTAAAAATATTAATAAACAAAAATACCTCAACGCAAAATAATGTATGTCAGTCATTGTGCAGAAATAAAGTCCACACTGTACATGCTACAGGAGCCCTTACCACAGGACTGCTTCTTGTTGAGCTGGTGCGGGAAGAATAGTAGCTATACTCAGATGGCTGATGACAGGAATACGACACATGAGATAATCAATTAGAGCATGTGAGGATTTGGGGAAAATAATACCAGACACAACTCTCTTTCAGACTTACAGTTCGGGAACAATAGGAGCTACTTAGGCCGTCTTCACAGAGTGAGGTCTAAAAAAGGACATATGCAGGGGAAAGTTTCAGGTACCCGTAAATATAGGGAGTAGATAATAAGACACCCCAGTGGTGTCACTGAATTGGCTATGGGTCATCATGCAGCACTTACTAATAAAACACAAATGAAGCTCTCATTCATATGTATATAGACAGTAAAACATAGCTGTTTCATAATTTTAGCACAGAATACAAGAAATGCTATTTATTCTATGTGAAAAAATGCCCAGTTTGTATCAATGTAGTGTGTGATAGCAACATATAACATGACAACACTAAAATGACTACAGGGTTAATTGCTCAGCCTTCTTCTATCGGACACAGTTAACTGAACATCAGTCAGATATCCTAGCGGGTTGAAAAGAGTCAGAAACACGATTTAAAATTACAAAGGGGAACTGTACCTATCGCACAAGTGTGGATATCAAACTGTTACGGTACCTATATTAATAACCAAATAAAATACTTATAGACAATTTTGTTATATTGATGTATAGTAGATATCCNTTTTTGATATACAATTAAAAGCTTGGCATTTGTGTGTGTGTAATCAATCATTTAATATGTACTTATACGTATTATGTATTATATTATGTTTATTTCATACCACTACTGTAAACATGAAAGTTTAATTTGCATTCTTTATGATGCTTTCTTAATGTATAGTATGAACAGTTGTGTTTCACTCTGGAAGCTTCTGAACATGTGAAGATATTTATTGCACAAAAGGCTTCAAAAGACTTCAACAAGTACTATAAACGTCATGTAATACTAGGACCATAGACCATATATCGGACATAACAAAAATCTGAGCAATGGCTTCCCCATACACATATTTATATCCCTACCCATGTTTATATCCGGAAACAGCTTTACAGACAAAAACAACTAACTTATCTGTACTAACTCTGTAAGTCCTTGTGGTGGCCAAAGGGTCACTGTAGAGAGAAGACGACTAAAGGAGAAAAATGTTTACATGAAATTACTGACTGTGTACATGACGACATTTTGTGTTAAACCCCACCAAGCCTTGCATTCGTAAAGCCCAATTCAATCCTGCATGCAGTGCGCTATGTAACCTCTGTGAGGACTAAAAATTTGCGTTTTTTTTATTCACGGCTCCTAGAGTCCTGTGTATATATTTCTTATGGCAAGAGACAGAAAAAAACATGCTTTGAGCTTTTTCCCCTTGTTCGCAGAGAATTGAATCAGGCATTAAGTGTATTACATATTTGGGAAGGGGGTTGCAAGTTTAATGAGATACAAAGTTTTATACATGGGTTATTCGTGCATTATATTATATATATATATATATATATATATATATATATATACACACTATATACTGTGTATTTCAAGAAGACACAGTAACAGGATTTTCAGTTTAAAGTCAGCTGGGGCAAAAGACCCATCCTAACTCCACATCTGCATGACTTGTATGGCAGAAATGAACTCTGATATACCACACTACATATATCACTCTACAGTTTACCTTCAAGCACATTAACAGATACAACATGCATGACGCAACTGCAAACCACAGCTAGGAAATATAAAAACAAACCCGGGTGTGGTAGCTGGAGGTGGGTTTACTATATCTAAGACTGCTATAGTTTCTCTGATCATTATAAGGTGCACTCTATAAAAGGCAAAGAGAAATGACAATATTAATTACAAAACAGTACAGTTTCACTGAAACCCCATGCAATTTGCTTACAGCATATGCATTGCAATTATTGGCTGTGCAACAATATTTTTCTCATACCATCTACCTCTGAAAGAGATGTGACCCATTTTAATATCTACAACAATATCTTTCATAGGACACAACAATCTATGAACGCAACCTGNAATCATAAGACACAAGTGGATAACTCATTGGTTTTTCCCCATTATATTAATGAAAATCATCATCACCAATAATGATGAAGTTTGTGATATAAATATTTATGCTGAAGCATCTTCCATGTTGCAATGTAATAGATATTTCTGAAACTGTTAGCACACATATATGCACATATTTTAGTACCAACCAAATAATCTTTAATAGGGCTATTCTTGGCTCCAAAAGAGGTGTATGTATGGTTCTGCAAAACAAATTAAAATTAACTTTTTTTCTGCAATAACATACTGCAGCAATTTTTATACGGTTAGTATTGTTCCAAACAGCACGACTGCAAATAGCCTGCATGAACCATTATCACAATGGTTTTTGTGTGACCCAAAGCTCCACACCCTCTCCCCCCCCCCCCAATGTGTAGTGACTGAGGGCGAGTGAGAGGGGTTTAATACCACCCCACACTAACCAGATCAAGGGGTGAGCATGTGTTGCACAGCACCAGCAGAGGTCTTGATTCATACATGTTATGAATATTAGCTAGAAATGCAATGGGAATATACAACAAAAGCAAAGTAACATATACAAAAAGGCTATATGTCAGCGCTGATAATGCACGTCGTTCACCACAGAATATGACCTAACTTCATAGGGAACAGAATAAAAGGCAGGAGCAAAGTGCAGTGGTGACTTATCTGACTCTTACTAAATGTGTGAATGTTTTTCATGACATTACAAAAACACCCAAGAAAACAATATTACACTATATCCTAGGTATATCATGGCCGAGGCTTGGAGTATGTAAAACACTGGAAGTCAGAAAGTTCTGACACTCATGGATCAAAGAAAAATTACGGGAATTATTGGAAGAGTAAATGTGAGCAGACAAACAAAAAGCAGACAGAAGGAGGAGTAATAGAAGTACTTCCAGTCATAACAGACAGCACCAGAACAGCGAGTCTTGAAATAAGGTCATCCAACGTTAATGGACTTGAATACACTGAACTCTATGTGGGACTTTACTCTCTATCAGCGCAGACACATATTTTGTTAATGTTACGGAATTTAAGAGGATAGACACTTGGTATATATCCCCTGCAATGTGTGGTAACTAAGAAGGGCAATTACATTTCCAACCTTGTTTTATAACAAAAGGAATAATTTATGGAGTACCGAGTTGGTAATTGGTGGCAAAATAGTGACAAGCAATTCACACCATGTAGACTATTACGTACAGATAACACGCTTCTCCTGGATGAATCCTTCTGCAGATCATACTATCATATGAAAGTACAAAGGAAAAAANAAACCAGAGTAAACAGATTATACCATGAGGTTTGTTTTAAAAATGATTTACATGCAGCTTGGTTTACTGGTATATATTTAACACAGATTTCATCATGCAAATTCTCTCACATTTCCACATGAAGATATACTTCTTAGAATTTATTGCTCTATATTCTTGCTGTTGGAACACACTTAATTTATTCACATTGCCATGTATTGTCACTTAAAGTAGATAACCTATACCACGTATAAGTTACTCCACACACACACACACATACATATATATAATTTAATTTCAAGAAAGAACAGGAAATCCAAAACAGAACACACCCTGTTATCCCTCATCCACCAGAAGCAAATGGATATGAGTAAGCACTGGCACATAGCCACGCATGATTAAGCTCATGAGTCAGTAAAAAGTCTTTCACTATCATAGTGTTAATTGACTGGATAGCCTCCCCCCTTCCATACTGTATGATTTGTCAGGAGTTACATATAANGTGGAGTACAAACTGGAAAACATTAAATTAGGACAGACCAACTATATTTTCTTCCATGTAAACGTAAAGATTTCTTGCATACACACAAACAATCAATGTTTGCAATTTTTACAATTATTCTAGACAATTGCAAGAAAATATCTTCTAGAGAATATAGAGAAGATTATTTGCAGACAGCAGCAGGGTACTAAATGAAATCGCATTAACTGACAGGACTGATGGGAGCAGAATATACATATTCAGACCTGAATGGGGATAGAAGTAGAAAGGTCTAAAATAAAATAAAGCCAGATTTTCACTGAGTGGGAATCTGAACATGGCCTTAAAAAAGTGAATTTAAACACAGATGCACAATATAAAAAGGCTTTGAACTACAGCTATTTTACTTGCACTTAACTGCANTTCATTTTCAAGGACTTAATTCAGCTTTTCAAATATGAAATAGGAGGTTAGTTTTCACTGGAAGGAAGACTTTATTTTGTGTTGTAAGAGNGTTTAAACCCAGGTTAATGGACATGCAGAATCTCTATTGTACATACAGATGTTGCATGTCGACTTGACTTCAAAGATTTATCTTTCAGTATGTCAGACTGCAAATAAAAGAAACATTAGATATAATGTAATATGACAAGAATTGGTGCACACAAACAATCTAACTTGCCATATGGGACTAATTACCTGNCATGCAAGTTGTAGTGATAAAAACTATTAACCACTTATCATTCTTGAATATAACAACTATGACAAGAAAAAGGTTTTAAATTACTAGCACAGGATTTATTCTAGCAAAACGGTTTTGCCATGTTGTAAATCCACCATGTACATAAAATGTACAGCTATTGAGANGACTATATAGATCACACAAGGAAAGCCATGTTACACACCACACGATCTCTCCTCCTGGAAGTATTCTCTCTGCCTTTATGTGAGCCACCTAAATCCACAGAGGAGCTCTTAAGGAGTAAAACAAATGTATTACAATCAGCAGTAATTAAAATATACAAACAAGAGAAAATCAATAATGTGCCTAGTAGGCCATAGTTAAGTGTTTAGAATCTCA
>JABWIB010001816.1:33271-51326 GCA_016617825.1 Platyplectrum ornatum | reverse complement strand
GGTAAAATGAATATCAGTGTGCATGCAGGGAGAATACTTTATTGTTGCATGTTGCACACAGATACTGACCAGCGTTACTGTTACACTGTTAATAGACTGGAATTGGAAACATCATCTCTCACAACTAATATTGTTTCCAACAGGTGAAAATGACATACTCTGTAATTACACAAGACTTTGACGCTCCGGTTCAAACGACCCTGTTCCCATCCACCAACAAGGGAGGGAGAGGGAAAGATGTCCTGATGCAGAGGAGTCACCGAACACAGAACCTTCTGTCACGGACAGGTAAGATTTACCCCAATTCCAACCTTTATCCTAGGGTTAGACTTAGGGTTGGGTTAGGCTAGGTATAGTCTTAGGCTAGGTTTAGGGTTAGAATCAGGCTTCAGTTAGGATTAGGGTTAGTTTTAGGCTGCGGTTAGGGTTAGAATAGTTTTAGGGTTGGGTTTATGTTAGGATTAGTTGGAAACACTAAGGTCGATGTAATAATTCTCGATCTTAGTGTTCTCAGGAAAACAACCTTGTCGAGTCTATTTGTATAGAGAGTCATTACTGTGTGACCTATGTTGTGGAGTATCAATGTTGATTATATGACACTATAACTTGCACATCACACCCAGTAAATACAATCAGGTGACTAACTGTCTCCATGTTGTAGACCTCACGTGCCTGGCTGCTCTGATAAACATCTGTGTATACACATACATTCCAGTACAAGTGTCTGGACCCAAGGAAAGTGTTCAATGCTGTAAAACATAGTCAAAGACTACAAGTTCCATCATGCCATGGAATGTAGTCACAAAATCCCATAAGAAATTGTATAAATGGATATTGCAGATGGATCCAAACATAAGCATATCAGGGCTGTTGTAATATAGCAGTGTGGGGGGGGGGCAATTTTAAATGTGCATAGAGAATAAGGTAAGAGGTGAAATTTACCAGGCTTAACTCTAAATTAGAATTCACAATTAAAGCTGTTTGGAATTTGTTTGCAATGAGAAAGTTCAGTCTGTACACCATGAATTGTTTGTGTAGGAGACAATTCTTTTTCTGTGCAATCTCTGGTGTGGATCAGCCCTGATGCCTCATGTTTTGTTGTAGTTGCTGTTTTTCCGGACGTACAGAGCAGAAAGCGCTAACACAACGCTGCAGAACCTCAGTGATTGCACAATAAGAGACTTATCCTCTTTACACGCGCCTGTTAAGTTTTAGCAAGGAAAAGGTTAACAGGAATCCCTGGAGTGCAGGTCTTACACCTATATAGGTCTAGCAGTGAATTCTTATGAAATTGGCCATGACAAATGTGCAGGGTCCAATGGAAGACTGTAAACTCCTTTTTGCAAGTAGCAAGCATTTCATTTTCCTTAACCCTCTCACTACTGGGGTCTAGTGTCATATAATCTCCCACTGAATGAATAATATAAAGGAGATTGCCATTTATGAATAAACTATTCATTAATAGCCATAGAAGTGTCATTTAGTTCATAGATGCAAAATAGCCCAAACATAACACAAACATGTAGGTATTAGGAAGAATGGAAAATGCACATCCTGACTACAAGAACTTACAATCTAATGGATTTTAATTCTAAATATGTCAATTAAAGTAATACCGTACGTACTGTATGTCTTCTATCATGAGGCCTACAGTACTTTCCATGTGCGGTTTAACTCACTGAATGTAGTTTATAATATGTTAACCACAACAAAACAATGTTTTGTATAGTGAGGCTAGGTAATGGCATATATCAATATCTCTGTAATAACATGTGTGGTAACCCGGGTGCTGGCTCCTGTCATCAGATGATGGCAGAGGAGGGGTGTGTATGACAGTCGGTGTAGAGAAGGTAATTTAAAGAGGTGGAGAGTTGCAAGGGAAGTGTCATGAGGGAGGATCATTACAAGCTCACAGCAGGACGGGACAGAGTTGTCACAGCTTCCCTGCAATACACGGACACTATCCCTACACTGACCTGATCATCAACTTATTGACAGCAACTTGCAAGAAGCATGCGGGGAGAACCAGGAGCTTTGCAAGCACAGAGCACTGAGGAAGTGGAATAGTGCAGACCCAGCAGAAGAAGAATACTGGAATAATAAAGGGACAGGGAGACCTCAGGATTATTAAGAAGAACTGTCTAGCCAGATGCTGAGTCTAGGATAGTGGTCAGTGAATTTCTCCTAGATGGACATTGGATTCAGAGACCTGGGGATGGTGGAGGAATGAACAGCAGACACTTCGGCCACTAAACTCCTGGAAGAGTAGAGACACTTAAGCTGGAAAACTGTCCCCAGCTTTGGCGGAGAAAGATGAACCCAGCTTACATTGAGCTGTACATCAATGACATTAAGCAGCAGGGACAAGAGGGGTAAAGGGTGGAGGGAGCATCCCAGACTGACTGACAAGAAACATGGCACTGGGGTACATTCCTGGAATCCTCACTATCCTGACCGGACTCCTGCTCTCCATGCAGAGGTAACTGTCTCTATGTTATGTCATCTTCCTAGAGTGTCAGCTGTGCTGCCAATGTGGGTCTGCTGTGAGCTCTGCTGCAGTCTTAGGTCCCTAGAAATAAATAACTTGTAACAATGTATGGTATGGTAACACTTTCTTTTCACTCTCATAGATGAGTTGTGGAATATCTTTTACGTGTGCCGTTCTAAGCATTTTTAGGAGCCCATCAAACTTCAAAGCCATGCATATACGTTGCTGAATCCAAACCACTAATTGTGTTGAAGAATTCATTCTGCTTTCCGCTCCCTGTATATTATTGTACATAGGGTGGTAGTTAAGATAAGGTTGTCAGATATGTATAACATAGGACACAACAGATAATTTTCCTCTATAATCAGACGTGTATCAAGGTGGGGGACATTAGATGGGCATCAGTCGGTCTGGAGTACATATCATTACATTAAGAAGTGAAGGAAGGTGAAGGAAAAATAAATCGCCAGTTTTAAAGCCTTCACCAATGTTAACCCTTCGTCTGCCTTTATTACATTGATTTGCTGCTCACCAGTAGACAAGTAGCCCTTTAAATTCCAAAGTGTTAATGACAGGTTCATAGTGGTTATACTTGTCTTCAGTATAACATAACCTATAATATTAAAAAGAAACTACCCACAGGATCTGTCCTGGGCAATGTGGAAGATCTGGTCACACCGGGTACCACGTTAATTAATGGAGGTTGTAAACCTGTCCTGTAAAATATATAACCAGAAACTACTAGAAGAGAAATAGTTTCTGCAGTCCCCTCAGGCTCCAAATGTTGTTTATTAGACAATCATGTCACAAACACTGAAGCCTGCTGCTAATATTTGTATCAAATGCTAATCCTGGATTCCAACAGAGAAAGCCTAGTTTCCACATGAACATGATCATCTCATCTAACTTAGTATTGGCTTACAAAATAATATAAGCCAATAGATTACTATTATTATTATTATTATTAACTATTATTATTAATAACTATTATTATTAACTTGCAAAACAAGTTCAACATTACCTTGAAATATTAATCTTAATATGTTATGTAACAATGAACTGGATCTAAACCATATTGAATTTAAGGTGGAATGAACATAATGTAAGTCTTGCATGCAGGGAGAATACTTTATTGTTGCATGTTGCACATAGATACTGACCAGCGTTACTGTTACACTGTCTCCAATAGATGAAACTGACCTCCCCTGCAGTTCACCATTTGTTTTCCTCTTGTTTTAACACTGTAGACCAGGTCCAGTGCGATATATTGTAATTACTGTGTACTGATCTGTTATTACTATGGACAGCAGTGTGCTTCCTATACGCCAAGAATTACAATAATATTAGAGCTACAAGTTCCATCATTCAGGCTGATAGTCTTCAGGTAACCAGAGTTACAGGCAATTTATAAGGAAAGACATCAACTGAGTTCTCCTCAGGAAGAGATCATCACCTCTTGCAGAATGGACTGTCCCGGCCTGGGAACCCTCCAGTAATGGCACGTTCTCACCATTGTTCACACTCAGTTCTGTGTCTGTTTAGTTCATAAATGAAATCTATGTATTGACATTAGATATATACCAATAATAAGCAAGCACTAGAACAGTGATCCAGGGTTAGGAGTAACCGCGTGAAATGTTCAGCTACCAAGCATCACCTCTCGTCTGCATCTCCTTCCCTCCTGCAGATTTGCCATATTGTGACTTTGTTCTAATATTTGTACAATATGGTGGTAACTACTTATTAATATAACCCTCACATCCTCCCCAGGACTGGAATCCATTCCTGTGTGTGGAGGGGACCTAAAGCTCCCAATGTCCCGGCCACTGAATGTTTTTGTTATTTACCAACTATGACTGAAATAAGAATTTCCCAGTTATTTAAGAATAAGGGAAATTTACTAAAATAAATCCTGCTGTCGATAATGAATGTGGGCCGGTTGGTATCTCCTCAATGCTAGACGGCTACTTCGACAGCAGGATTTACAAAGCCTTACCTTCTGGCGAGGTCCCACGGTGGTCTGCGGGATTACCACAGACATCGGTGTTCTTTGCCGAAGTCCCGCTGTCCTAGTGCATGTGCAGTAAGTCAATGATGGGACTCGTTTAAATCCCAGACTGGTTGCCACTGCACATGTGCCAGGATGCTGGTTCAGTCGAGTAAGTTTTTTTACATTAATTCTATTCCAATAACAGCTATTAGACGGAGGAACAGGGAGGTATATGGGGAGGTTGCCGGGATAGAGGTATTAACACTATCTTCAGATAAAGTTACTATTACTCTCAGAGGAGAGTGTTAATCACCGCCCTGAGGATATGTATATATCAAAAATTTCATTTCAGGTGATTTCATATGAAAACAGATTTTATCACCTGGAATCCAAGTTTTCGGTCTTTACTTCAGGCACTACACTCATTTTATATCATTTTACAGACACCTGTTACTTCCAGAAATGTTCTGCAGGGTAATCGCTAAACTTAGTGGGGTCAGTCCAGAGGTGAACACAATGGCGGGACCATTCTCTGCACTCTTTACTAATGCCCATCCACAGATGAAAATCTGAGAGTAATGCAAGGGTTTGGAGCTTGGAGTTCTGAGGGGTGTGTTGTGGGGGGGAAGGGGTGGTAGAGCATAGTCAATGTACGGTATGGGTGTATCCCGCCACTGGACTTCATCTAAAGCAACATGAAGAGTAAAAGAGAACTGTTCAGGCCCGGCTGTCCCCCCCCTGATGGCGGCCCTAGTTATTTAATTTATATTATTATATTAACTTAATAATAATATATCATAATGTACTTTTTCATAAGTAATAAAGTACAAGTGGTGAAAACTGAATAGGCAACTATACTCTTGGTCCATCCTTTTCCATCATGATCGATCCCAAGTCCTGCATAGGAAGACATTCTGCAATTTTCTATTACTAATCAATGAGCCAATAGCAGGGGACCAGATCCAGACCCCTGTGTACAGGGTAATAAATGCTGCTTGTAAATAAGAAGTGCACTCCCCTCTCATGGATGGACTTTGCAGCATTTACGGTGCCATAGTCCTACCTTAAGTAAATAGCGCCAGCCACTGTGCCTAATTAGCTTCCTAACCCTACCCCCATCCAGATTTTTAGGAGTAGCTCTCAGATGGATCTCCAAATGTACAGAATGTGTGGAGTTTTGAAAGCTAGCAGATCCATAGTGTAGCCTCTGCTATGAAAACACACAGATGACACATTTCAGTGACTTTTCTAAGCAGCCTAACTTAACAAGGGGCTCTCAACTGCCCCACTCTGCGCTGGGCCTCATACCTGCACCCATTGCGGCCCCTGTAGCTAAGCACCTAAACTCACTCCAATTCAGTCTTCTGATCCGTCGCCTTTTTATGTGAGACAGGATACAGCGGGGATACAATATCCGATGCACAAAAAATTTAATTCTGGAATTCCAGTCCAGTAATCCTAATACTAATAATACTATGTAGTAACTATGAAATACCAAATGTAGTAACATGAAAAGTCTCTTCAGTCCTCTAAATAGCAAACTTCTAATAATCTAAACTACCCATTTGTTAGTTTATTATCCCTGATCATTTTAATGTAAAATATTTACAGTACAGTACAGTGTCAAACTACTAGTTCTTTGGGGCATTATATCACATTTTTGCTAAATTTTTTGTTACCAAACTTATTGTTGCTAATTTATTAGTGCAAATTTAAATTATGCTGTCCCTTCCCTTGGGACAGTTTTGGTTTCGAAACTTGTTACATTAACATCTATACATGCAGTGGAAGGATATGGTAAAGAAAAGATCTGTATGTCCTCAGCCCTTTTTGTACAATTTAAACGCCTTCCTCTGCCCATCAGGCCAAGCACCATAAGAGTGAAATCTACACCTATGTGCACAACTGTGATCACATGTAAAATATATCTGTGTCCGCAGCATCAAGCTTGTAAGTGAGTCAAGGGTTGTGAAGTGCAAACCAAAAGACGACTGCATGCATAAATTGACGTTATTACTTCAACATTATGTGATTAGTGCGATAGTTGTAACAAATAGCTATTTACCAGCATCACTGTACTGTTACCATAACCTTCACACTCATTGTCCAGGAGGGAATTCTGGCCCCAGATTCTTCCTGGTAATGCCCATTACCCTTAGGCGCCACTAACCAACAGGGAGCAGAAAACACTTCGTTTTGGTAAATCTGGATTCGGTTCATCAATTGATCCTGACTTCTGTAATGATTGCATTGTCTGCGGGTGGGAAGGCTCAGTGTGTGTACTGATACAGTGTGGAGGGAAATAGCCACACTGCTCTTATTTTAAGTATGGCACAGGATGCTTAAGGTAGGAGTAAACATGTGGATTCCCATATGCACAAGCGGAGTAGTAGTCTTGGGCATGGGAATCTATATAAAATGGTTTTACAGATGTGAATGTAGGAATTAGTCTGCATCAGGCAGAGTTCTGTGTTAGGCCCATTGATACCAATACATCTAAGGTAACACAAAAAAACATAAATCAATACATTTTCAAGAATACCCTATATGAGAATCTCCCAGCAAACATATATTAACATATTTCTGATATAACATAAACATAGGGTTGCTGGCTTGTTACTTCCCCCTCGTAGAGGAGGGAAGTAACAATCTGCTTGGGAATAGGGCATGTGGATAAGATTTATGCAAATTACAATTGAAGCTTATGACAATGATTGAATTGGCAGCCAGCAACACTGCATAAACATAGTGGGAAGGGGAGACAGAAACTCACATCTCAGTAGAAGTAATGAAGTCTGTCTAGATGGTAAGACACAAATTACAATATTCCATTGTTAAATGTTCTAGTTAATGCCCAAATTAAAATATTTAAATTATTTAATATAACATGAATCATTATAATGTCTTAGGTGGATCATTCAGTAGCATCCAAAGACTGAATCAAGAGTATGAATCAAAGAGAAAAACAGGTGTCTATTACGACTTTGTGAAGCCATTATGAATTGCAGGGGGAACAGTATTAGAGGTGATAATAACAGTGTAACAGTAACGCTGCTCAGTATCTGTGTGCAACATGCAACAATAAAGTATTCTCCCTGCATGCAAACACTGACATTACTCTCACCCCCTGACACTCATTATGATATTACCCAGGTGTAACTCTCACCCCCTGACTCTCATCATGATATTACCCAGGTGTAACTCTCACCCCCTGACTCTCATCATGGTATTACCCAGTTGTTACTTTACACCTGATTCCCTCTTATTTCCAAATTCAGAGTCCTGTCTCAAAGCACATAGTAGATTAAAAAAATTGTGTATTGAGAATGTGAGTATGGTGAAGATGTGCTAAGTAATTCTCATTAAAGAATTTTAGTTTCTTTGAATTAGATCTTTCACGCCAGAGCTATGATCACAGGATCTTACCTTACGTCTCACATACAATGGGGGCACATTAAATAAAACATTTTGCAATAACAATTTGATAGATAGGGATTAGGGAAGTTGTTGTAAAATACATTTCTTTACTATTGACAGTAAGGCTCGTATGCAGACTCTGGAATTACACCTGAAGGATAGATATGTAGATGAATTATACTTGGGCATTATTAGTACTTCTGTGCCGGGTTATGAAATCGTATCTCATCCAAACAGGAGAAGGGAGTACACTTTATATGGACTATCAGACCATGTATACGGAACATGCATAGAGGTCTGAATCCAAGCCATAGAAGTTTAATCACTGTGAATGCAAAAATCTTTAATCTTAAATTCAATACAAAGAGATTTCTGGTCACAAGAGCATGTACCGAGGAACAATCTCAGCCCCATAAAAAGCAACATTAATTTGCTGTTAACCTGGTATAACCCTCCGGCTTGAAAGGAGTTAAATGAGGGTCACGCAATCCACACGTGTTTGCAGCAGGTCACACAAGAACCTGTTAGACCAAAACAGATTGCCCACTTCAAAGGCAAGCATAGGAACCAGGAGCCCGCTTTCATCCTGCGGGGGCGCAGACCGCAATCTCCCCCCACCCTTCCACGTGCTGCTGATTGGAATGGAAAATGATTTTGGAAATTTGAACTTGTGCACTGTTCCAAGGGGCACGAGGAAGACAAAGCGTAAATAAAAAATGTCAGAAATAAATTGTGGACAGGAAATGTATCAGGGACTTTGCTTTGATCAGGGAAACACAGGACGTGGAGGGATCACCGGCTATTTTTGGATGGATTTCCATTTCATCTGCACGGGTATGGCTTGACTTTGATCTGGGGGCCATGCACACAATGCAGCGAGCAGGGCTGGGGGTCCTGTTGTTATGTCCCAAAGACTATTTAAGCTGAGAGTCTGGCACATGGTACATTTCTGATCTGTTACCAGGTGAAATTTCAAATACAAATACAGTTCACTTCATACAGCAATTCTAGCAATGCTCACCAGCTGTCTTACAGTGTGTGTGTGTATATATATATATATATATATATATATATATATATATATATATATATATATATATAAAACACACACTAACTAGTGCATATCTCTACAATGAAAGCATTACGGCAATAAACAATAATAAAATCGTAAATAAAACACTATACTATAATTTATTGATAATTAAAACTTTCTATAATTTATTGTTTCAAATTTAAATATAATTGAAATTTTAATTTACCCCCTCCAACTTTTTTTTTTTTTTTTTAAATAGCAACTTTATTGAGGCTGAAACAGTGATGGATATAACAGTAAAACCATGTTGAACTGAAAGGTGGACGTTGTTTAACATGTACTACAGAACTGATGTAACGCCAAATAAGAGTTTAAAGATGAAACTTAATATCCTCTCCGGAAAGGTTGTATCTTTCCTTAAGCTGAAGACCGTTAACAAAACAATGAAGCACTAAATAATAAATTAATGTTATTATAAACTATTTATTGCAATAAACAAAGTGTAAACAATTCTCATTAAGATATTACAGCTTTAATTAAGAAATATTATTCTAGTATCAATCATGAAGATCCCAGACAGATATAAGTCCCTCCTTTATGGATTGATGGTTGAGATACATGCAAGAAGACATAGGGCCAGATTCAGATGTACACTCTCATGATTTACACTCATGTGCTACTCGGGGGTGGGAACAAGGAGTATAGAGGAAAAAGAGCAGACTGAGAAGCAGGAAGCCTCTGACTCCTGTCATAATTCTAAACCATTCTGGACACTTACCTTAAAATCTCTGCTAGGCCTTTATGTTAAAAATGAGAATTCATCAGATAGTCTGGATAGTACTGAGGACATCTAGTCTCCTCTGTACTATTTATATACCTTCTTCTTAGAGTATGCAAGTGCCAGTCCAGCCCTGGATTCGGAAGTCTGGATCTGGTCCTGTGACTGATCTTTCCATTCAGCTCTTCTATTATATGAAATGCATCCATGCCCCGCAATAGTGGGTGCGTGTCCGCGGGCCATGTCCCTGCTGTAATTCTTGGCACCTGCACTTTTTCACTGTCTAACACGTTAAACATCCTTCAAGTCAGGAATAATGGCTGTGAGAGACACATAATTATTTTAATGGAGCAAAGACAGCACTTGAGAGCAATGCACCTAGAGGCTTTTGTAGATAAAAGCCAGAGATGTCTGTAAAATGTCAGGCATGGGCAGGTAGAACAGCAAGAATGATACAACATTGATGAAACATTCTTGGTTATGGAGAGTCTTGCTGGTAGGATTCTGGCTGATGGAATAGAACGACAGCTAGATTCATATGACCTCATTCAGGTCCATATATCTTCTCATTTGTTCAGAGTCATCAATATTGACTTGTACACAATGCCTCAATTCTCAGCACCAGGTGCTAGTCTTTAGTAAAGATAATACTGTCAGGGGAGACGTGTGTGTTTACTGGAGGGACCTGTCAGTCATACCCAGGATCAGCATTAGTAAAAATGCGCTATTATATAAACCGTACATTCCGGGCAAATAGACTTGTTCCTAATAGTGCTTTCCCTTCTCTTTCTTCTTTAGATCATTAACAAATGAAATTCTAGGTCTGAAGATACCACCGGAGCCAGTACTGAATGCCAATACAGTGTGCTTGACATTACCTGGCTTGACCCGACGCCAGATGGACGTGTGCATGCGCCATCCGGATGTGGCTGCCTCGGCCATTCAGGGAATCCAGATTGCTATCCACGAGTGTCAGCACCAGTTTCAAAATCACCGCTGGAACTGCTCTAGCCTGGAAACCAAGAACAAGATCCCATATGAGAGTGCTGTATTCAGCAGAGGTGAGTAAGGCATGCACCTGTAGGACATCCTATAGGAGATCCTATAAATGGCTATGGACTTGATCCAGACTCCAGTATGACAGGGTACAAACTAATTATGCATTGGATGGCACTGCAATCAATTCTACATGCAGTGTGGGAATCATTTGTGGGGCAGTAAATAATGACAGGAGAGGCATTTCCAAGCACCTCCTTTCTGTACGAGCCACATCCATTAAGGAAGAGTTAAGGCCTGATTTGAAGTGCCAGGATCTTACACACATAATAATTCCTCTACATAGTGTGCTCGTTCTTAAGTCTGGATTGAGTCTTATATTAGTAGCAGCCTGTATGAACTTTTCTCCACTTGTTTTTTTTTCGTATCAACATGAACTATGTCACAATGACGACATCAGATTCTAGGAACTGCTGAACTGGCTCTATACGGTTTGTGCTTTTATTTTGAACTGTACATACTCATTAGGCTAATACAGCCTGAAACCTGATTGTTCTTGACGTTAACACAGTATAGGTGCCAGTGCCACATGCAGGTGTCTTACCAGGGAACCACTGAACTTGCCAGGGATTTTGCTTGTCAAGGACCTGTACTTGTGTCTTATCAGGGACCTGTCCACTTGTCGTGCCAGGGACATGTACACTTGTCGTGCCAGGGACCTGTACACTTGTCGTGCTAGCGACTCGTGTCTCCTCAGGAACCCATACAGCCATCTTATCAGGTTTTATGCAGTTGGGAGAATTAACCTTCTCAGCAGTAACAACAATTTGAATTCAAATGCCCTTGTCCCTTCCAAACACGGGCACGTGCTTCACAAAAACCATTTGTGACAAACTGACATAAACCTGACAAAGCGCATTTTGAAGCTTCTTTCTGCCAGTTCTCTCCGAATTGCTGAGGTCGATAGGAGGACACTATGTATAACATATTTGTTTAGTTCAATTATATATTTCACATATATTTTCCTGAACCATTTTACTTATTTACTTGTTCTCTGTCCTAACCTTAATCACATTATAGTTGTTATTACCTCACATACCTTACTCCTGACATTAAAGTAGTAATGTGTTATAAAACGTATGGCTCTTTCTATCTTTTACAATTGATTGCACCATCACAGTAACTTAACAAAATAATGTTACTGGAGCGACATACTGAATTTAGCATGTGTAGCAGAAAGGGTGTGCTAAGCTGTACTATTTACATATCTCCCCCTTGCATTAGCAATCGAGATGCTTGCACTCAACCCTGTACTGATCTGCCATTAGAAAGACTTCCAGTACAAGGCCAAAATTTACTAAGCAGGGAGATTGAAAAATGTTTCCCATAGCAACTAATCAGATTCAAACTCTCTGTTTCATTTTACTTACTGGAGAATGTAAGCTTGAATCTTATTGGTTGCTATGGGCAACATCCCCACTTTCCAGTCTCCTTGCTTAGTAAATTTAGGCCCAGGTGTACAACAGAGGTACTGTGAGTGCACATGGACACTAGCAGCCTGTTTTCTGCTCTTAAAGAGATCCATACCTGCATTTTCTATTAGTTAAGCATTAATGTGGTGACATATACGTTGACCTTTCATACACAGTTGTATGTTTATGCACTTTTTGTAAAAGTAGCAGAACAAGAACATGAGCTGCACCAGCTCTCACTGTAAATCATGGCAATCTACTGAGATCAATACAATGCTACCTCATTAGCCTAAAGAAACTACACCTCAAACAATTACACCTTGTTTCTCAGAAGACAGGGAAGCAGTAAAGTAGGTTACTCTGTGAAACGCACACCTTGAATTACTGATGTAGCCTGAAGTATGTTACTAAGATGTTATTTTATTTTAAATAGGTTCATTTGAAAATGAACAAAAAATTTAAAACCCTTACCTGGCAATCAGTAAGAATTAAAGGAAGAATTACTACTATTTTTCTATTTTTCCTGGTCACCTGGGATACACACACTGGACACCAGATATAAGTGCAGGGCACGATGTGCCAGGTTTAGACCCCATAGCATGGAGAGAGGACATGGGTCTGGATGGGTAGAGCCTTGAGGAAGTGGTGCTGACAGGAACCATCTTCGTGAAAAAATCTGGCAGAGGCTGACAGCTTTAAACAGCGCTGGACACTCCTCAAATAAATGCTGAGCGCTTTTTATAAATACATTGATATGCTGAGTGCTGTTTTAAGCTGTCAACCTCTGACAGCTTTCTTACAGCGCAGGGAAATCCCCTCTCCTCCAGGCTGTGTAGTATTCACGCTCCTTGTGCCCCTACAGCACAGTTATGCATTTATAAGAGAAAATTTTTAACGTGATTAGTTTAAAACTCCTGTGGGGCAGGTTTAGATGAGGGCAGCAATAAAGCAGTATAGGGAGGTACAGAAATGGTCAGTAACATCAAGGAGGTGAGAGATCAACTTAATTACAATACATTCTCTCTGGATTATGTCTAAGCACAAAATCTATATGGTAAACAAAGTGGGCAACCCTTGGCATAGGGCAAGATGCCTACATCTTATCAAACGCAGCCTTATATAACCTTCTGCAAACATTAAACACCACTGTGTCTATAAATATTTAATGGACACTTGTGTTTTTTTCTTAGTCAACACAGGGACTTTAAGTTACACTTTACAGAATTTCTAACCTTACTGTGGTCCATTTGCATGGCCCTTGTAATATCATTTTTTAAGTAGTCTGGTCTCTGAGACCACATCCTCAATTTGAGATAATTGCTTAAGTCATCTGTTCCTCTTATAGCTAATAAAACAAATGACAAACTAATGGGAATATACTGTTATGGCAAACAAGGTGAGTGTGCTTGCTGCATCGATAGAATAATACATGTCCTAGCTAAAGATAGATGTTTAAAGAACTTACTTGTATAAAGTGTTATGTATTTGATCTGACTGGTCGACATGTCACATAAAGTCGGCTGTTCAAAATATAACGTTTCAAAATGATTTTCATAAACACATAAGTATGCAGATAAGTATACCAACATATCTCTATTTCAGCAAATTACCCCTTCATTCTGGTAAACATTGTGATCTTCTTCCCGACCCAACAAGATGGCAGACATAACATCCGATGGAGGTACTATGTGGAGAGGGACTGGAGTGTAGAAGGAGATGATTAGATTTAGGCTATGGGGAGGGCATGGAGTGTAAAGGGGAGTGTTAGGGTTGGGCTGAGAGGAGGGGAGGGTTGGGAAAATGAAAGGGCAGTGTTAGGGTGAAGATTAGGTTAAAGGTTGCGAAAAACTTAGCTCAGCATAAACGTCTGTTGACTTCAAGAACAGACATTGTGGGCACTGTGACTGATCTGGAATGAAATGCTCTAGTGGCAGCAAGTAGCACTGTCCCCTAATTCACACCCTAACCTCCACTTCTATTAGTCAATTCTTAACCCTCCCCCTTGTTTTAACCTCCCCTCTCCAAAGACTGACCTTGGTCCCTAAGTCTTACCCTAACCCAGTGGTAGGCAGTGTGTCTCTCCAGGTGTTGTCAAACTACACGTCCCAGCATGCTTTAACTACATAGACATAGTTGATACCTGACAAAGCATGTAGTTCGACAACACCTGGAGAGCCGCACTTTGCCTACCCCTGGGTTAGGGTAAGACTTAGGGGCCGAGGTCAGTCTTTGGAGAGGGGGAGGTTAAAACATAGACTAAGCAACCCACCCATCAAGCCATTTCTGACCCATGTTGCAAATGTTCTGGAAAAACAGATTCTCGCCATTCACTATGCATTAATTGCAACAATGATTGAATAGTGTGTGGCCAGAATAACATAACCTTCACTGATAGATAGAAGATATCTTCTTTAATGGAATTTCAGACGCTTGAAGAATCTTGGCCAATCTACTCTATGGCGGTATACTGTGGTGGCCCAAAGGTCTAATGAGAAATTTCACATCAGAGATTTTATTTTTATCTGAGGAAGAAATAAAAATATCTGCTAAAATGAACCTAGGGCTATACAAGACTAAAGAGGCACTTGCTCTTCTAATAAATCTGTGTGAGTGGTGGAGGGAAGCAGAGAGGTGTGAACTGGGACACCGTTTAGCTCTAGCTGTCTACTCACACTTAGCAGGAGATGGATATTTGTGTTTTTTTGCTAATGGTTGTGTGTGTCTCCTGGGACAGTGAATCCTGCATATCCTACCCTTAGCTTGGTACAAAATGTGCTATGGGATCCTCAGCCCTAATGAGAAGTGACAAGACCTCCTCAATATTTCATCTCTTTTTCCCACTTTTGCGCCATCAGCCCAGCCGTGCGTGTGGCTTGCTGATGAATTATTTGTGCCTCAGATATTTATATACACAGTAGAAGTAATTCCTTTCCAATACATGGATAAGATAGCTTAGCGGTGGTAGCCTGAGACGTAAAGAAATGCATGTAATAACTGCGTCAACCTTTCATTGTTCCACTGTGGGCATCTTCACTGAAGCCACTTTTGTAAATGCAAATGATAATGCTCCATTCATGTGCTTTTTTTCATAAACCAGCTGGGAAAGAAATTGCTATTTACACAGGAAGTCATTTAAAAAGTGCTCTATAAAACAGTCTGTGGTCCACACACCAGTTCATATTCCCTGGTCTGGATCCAGACTTCAGAAGATAACTTGCTTACAAGTCCATTTTGATATTACCGACCTGCATCAGTTCATTGGGATGGATCTTGGCTGGATGACAGCCTACCAATTAGCTGCACGGATCAATAGTTTTGCTTTCAGCATGACTTAGTGTGTGCCACCGATGTGCCTAGTGGAAAATCTCTCCTATATTGTCCATCCTCTTAACATGAGCGATATTCACTCTACAGTGTGTCCCCAGATTAGAAAGGGTGCGGTTTAACAATTCAAATTGCACAATTTTGATAGGGTGGTTTCCCAGGAACCACAGACGGAAGAAGCTTTAAAGAAGCCCCAACAACTATAACCCTTCCCATGGCCTAACTTTAACCTCCTCCGATCCATCTCCATCCCACAGCCTAACCCTCCCCTTCCATACTCCATCCCCCTCTTGACATCTTAACCATAACCTTCTTTTTTTACTCCATCCCCTCCCTAGAACATAACCTTAACCCTCACCTTCTACCAACAATCCCATCTCCACAGCCTGACCCTAACCTTCCTCTTCTATGATCTATCCACCTCATAGCAGCCTAAAACTAACCTTCCCCCTTCTCCGATTCATCCCATATCAGCTGCCAAACCCAAACCCTAACCCTCCCGTCTATTCTCCATCCTCTTAACCCATAGTAACACTCAACTCCAGTAAATTGCAAAACCATTCATGATAAAAATGTATAAATTAGATACATTTACCTGAAATGTAGCTGTTGGCATACTAATATGTGTCTCATACCGTGTCACATCACTAGTAGCCATAGTGGTTTGACTGAAAGAAATTGCATTCTCTTGGTGTATTACACTTTAGGTGTTGATTTAGGGAGCTGTCTGCTTGTGGGAATTCCGTAATCCAGGTGTAGATTTCACGATTTCTCTTTTTTTTTGTTGCAACCTCAAACCCTGGATAAGCCCCAAAGAATTCAATACTTGAGTTTGCTTAATAAGTTACATTGATTTTACAGTAATACTTTACCATAATTGCTCTTTAAGTGTCTTTATTAAATCACTCAATTCAATACTTCAGTATGTGATGAGACAGGGGATGTGCTCAGATTCCATCATCTGTGGAATTCTTGTTTGCAATTCATTTGGGAGAAGTTCTTTTCATTACATTACACTCATCACACACAGGGTTATTTTTTTTCCTGGCGACAGAAGGTGTTTAGATGAATTGAAACAAGTTGGGATACGTGGATGGTGCAGCCGAGGCAGGTCCCCCCTGAGTTTAGGTGGAGTTTGGAGGGGGAGGGGGTGTAGGTGATGGATAGGGGAGACATGTTTGGGCCAGCAGGCTGTGGAAGCATAAGGAAGGAAAATGAGAGAGCCCTTGGCTCACTCTCCAGTCACTTTGCACAGGAAGGTTGGTAAACAGAGAGTCGATAAAGAGGATTAATGTAAAGAATGTGTTCCAAAGAGCTGCCATAGCCTGAGAAAACATCAGATTCTGCTCTGTATACCATCAAACGGAGAAAAGCAGCCACGTCTATTGCACGGGTTATCACACAAGCATGGAGTGAAGTGTTAGCGTTATCAGTCATACAACTGTACTCTTGAATATTATAACGTTATTATAGATATGTTCAAACCTGAAAATTATCTGATAACATCTAAGACCCAGACTGCAGCTGTAATTACACAAAACACACTTGTGTTTATACATATTGTACTTGTAGCAGCTGTTGGAGCTGTTGTCAGCGAGTTATGCTATCTACAGTGACATATTACACACAATAATGACTTTGTGCCAGATTTAATCTGTCATAGAAACCTAGAGGTTAGCTGATGTGACGACGTCTCCATGTGATTTTGTACTGCGCATGCTCAGAAATGAAGAGCGCACAGTCACAAATAATTCAGATTTGAAGTAACTTGAACGTTTGGAGCTTGCACTCTGAGAGATGTGCTATGGGTGGGAAGGGAGGGACGTAGTCAAAGTCAAAGCAAGTGTCTGCTCAATTGTGCTCACCTGGATTGGGGTCAGAATGTTACAATTGACAAAAGCCCCTAGACCAGTGGTTCCCACACTTTCTCAGTCAAGGTACCCTTAAGGACAAAATAAGTTCTAATTTTTTACGTTTTTGAGGCAAAATTGTGTAATAACTATGTAGGTAAAGACAGAAATACTTCAGGTTGACACCAAATCTTGTGTTGCTCCTATACAAGAAATTAATTTGTGCTTCTAAGTAACACTAGCAACGTGGAACCACATCAGAGAAAACATTCCGGGGCACCACAATGAGAGTGTTGCGGCACCCCGGAGAGCCACAGCATACAGTTTGGGAACCACTGCCCTAGACTCATCCAGTCTAACCAGTAAAAGAAAAAGAATACTGGCCTTAGACCCGATTTTACACTCAGTTTAGTTTAAAATTCAAGATATCCTTAGATTTTTCCCAAACATATTTTTCTATTAGAAATATGAATAAAATACATTAGAAAAAAATGGAAAAGAGGTATGAGACATACACTGTATAACAACAGGGGGGGAATTCACTAACTGACGAATTGTGCAGAGAATTCATTTCGTCAGCGTTCGTCAGTGATATAAATTCGTCAATGACTGGTGATGTATAGTATTCAGTAAGTGACGAATTGTATTGACGAATTGTAATGGCTGACGAATGCTGACGATATCCCATTGACGAAAAACGGGTATTC
>JABWIB010001816.1:12361-22436 GCA_016617825.1 Platyplectrum ornatum | reverse complement strand
ATATATATATATATACACATTTATATATACATACATACATATTGTACAAATGTACGAAATACCAAAATTAGGTTAGGCACCCTGCACCAGGGGCTGTCAGTTATCACCTGGAATATACACCTTAATATACAATGATTACAAGTGACAGAGAGACGTTATCTGGACACTTCCAGCTCATTACATAGAAAGCTCAGGATCACACCTGCTACCATCCCCTCGGGGCACCTACACATTATTGCATATAGCTGAAGGACTGAATGACACATTGTCTGCGTAACATACCAGAAATATTTCCAGTATATAGCAGAGAATGTTTGCGCATACGTGATGGAAAGCTTTACCTTCCCGGAAAGTGTGTGCCTCTCCAGCTGTTGTTGTGCTAGAGGCTGGCAAGACATGCTTTGGCTTGTAGTTCAAATCGGGCAAGACATGGCCAGGATTTATGCAGATATGAAAGATATGTCATAAAAGTCCCATTCTTCACAAGGAAAGTTTTCCACTGTGATTTCTAAGCAAGGTTTTGAAGAACTCAGTATCATACAGTGATAGTACAAGTAATGGATCTTTGAAAAAAAATTTCAGAGATAAAAGGACAATAAAGTTTTTCTGAAAATATCCCTATTTTTCTATGCTGGTGAAGTAGAGGCGGTTAAATGCTGGTTTGCAATGTCAAGTCCCTATATGCTTTGGCAGATACCTACTATGCCAATGAATTTAGGGCATGCTGGGAGTTGTAGTTTCACTTGAATTGCTGCAGGTAGCCCCTGCCTGAGCTACACAGTACAAGTTCCTACAAATGATAATGTCCCAGTTTGATATTTATTTATTGATATATTAAATACATTCTAGAAACATTCCATAAACACTGGCTGATAACAATTGCAGAGATGAAAGCAATGAAAGCCCTAGAGACAGCAGTGCACCTTCTATCTGGAAGAGCCTCGGAGGAACTATTGGTCATATTATCCCAGTTATATCCAATAGCAATCGCAGCAGGAGCCAGATTTAAGGGACCCGAGCCCTTTAGCCAGGCAGCGGGCAGAGGATCAAATGGGGATAGAAAACCCTGTGGTTTCCTGCTGCAAACTATTATGCCCATGCACAGACAGCTACAATATATGCAGCTGCCAACTTAGACAGCACTCAACACTGAACACTGTGATTGCTGAGTAGGGGGGAAGCGGACTGCAGCTGGTAGTAGACAGCACTGGTGGGTGCTTTACAACCTGGCAATTGCTGACAACTTAGTGCCATTACTCCTGGTGTGTCAATCATGGATGTAGAGTGTATGGCTGCCCCAAACACCCTTTTCCTTATGGCCCTGGAGCAGCTGTGCCCTCTGCACCCAAATAATTAAGCCAATAACACACAGTACATCAAGAGCGTCTATAGCGTATCATTGTCTGTGGCTCAGATTATCACTAAAAGTATTAGCAAGTCTGCAGCTTCCCTTTTATTAGATGGAAATATAGGACAGAGGCAAAAACATGTAACAGAGATTCATGTAATTGTGAGTATGTTCTGCAGAATACATGTTAATGTCATGTTTGTTCCACATACTGAATATTCATGTACTATCAGATATCACAAGCCATATAAAACGTCGGATGAACAATAATAATAGTATTACACAGTGGTCTGGAGGACACCAGCTCTGAATCATCAGGAACTGTCAATGTTATTTGTACAGATGAATGTGACGTTCAGACTGATACATTCAATAATATGATGTCATAATAAACTGGATTTAACAGCAGAAGGAATGCTTTATGTAAACTGAATGCTAAGCCTGTCCTGTTACAGCTACGGTATTCCGTGTTACAGGACGACACCTAAGAGAGGAGTGTCCTGGTGTAACACGTGTCAATTGTAAATGAATGAAATCCACCATGAGCTTGTTATTGTGTATGTAGAGATGGTATGTTATTATATTGTAAGTTATTTTCTTTTGTTGTGAATAGTCATTAAAGCAAACAATGAACATTGTATTGTCTGTTGCCAATTATTCTTCTGCTTACATGTAATGAAATGTATAGTACTGCACTGAATGGACAGATCCAGACGTCTACTAGATAGAAAGTCAGCCTACAGAAGGATGAGCCGGTGGCCATTTTGCCCTTGTTCAGATATTACATAAGCTACTGTAAAGCATAGTGACATCCCTGAGGTGAGTCACTATCCCCAGTAATGTCCAGAGACAGGAGGAAGGATACGAGGAATATGGAATTCCCAGAGAAAACATATATAGAGCGGAACCTATATCCAAAACTTTTCTTGTCATCTCTGAATATTACCTGTAATCTATTAACACTCAGATCAGACAATGCCATACACTACAATGACTGTGCTGGTAACTGGAAATTGTATAGGGCCTGATCCTGGCAACATAGCATATTTCTGTATTTCTTCATACACAAAACCGACACACTACTGAGGGAAGAGGAGCAGGGATGTACTCAATGTACAGTAAGGATGTTCTCATGTAAGGGAGACCAATCCAGACATGATTGTCCAAGAAGATGCTGACAGGTGACACTCTATGGCCTTTATCAGACCAGTGATAACAACATGCACCATAAAGGCATGAAATGCGACTTATGCATTGTGCAGGGTGTTCATTTGTTTAAAAAGAAAATACACATTTTTTATTTATTTTAATTTATGCTAATGCTATTCATAGACCAGATCCAGACTTAAGAACACTAAGCGGTTGGGACTCTTCTGTATTGTAAAAAGTAACTTTAGTTTCTACAGTTAGGGGTGCGGCACCCAATCCAGAATCTTACCCTAAATTATGTGCCCATGCAAAATGGGGTCAGTGTGGAAGGGAACATAGTGCACAGGGACTTAACCAAGTCATTACTATATTTTTTTTATGTAGTAACTTTTTATTTAACTTTTTAAATTTGTCCGCCATGTATACACGTCAAGCTGTCCCATCTTGCCATCACAAAGGATTGTAGTGCTTGCACAGTGTACTTTATGCATAAGTAGGATGAGTAAGGCAGCCTGAATCCAGCCCTATAATATTATTACATTCTCTTTGTCTTTAAAACTGTGGTTAAAAGCACAACCACCATTTGTACTGTACATTACTGAAATACCCTGCCAGGAAAAAGGAACATCTCTGAAAACTGATCTGTATTGTGTTTGGTTGTAATGTCTCCATATGCAACCCGATGCATTTGCGTAAGGATTCAGAGCTGCGGTTGCGTTCGCTTTTGGATCACATCTATACATTTCATTAGTTGGGTGAGGTTTTATGAGGCGCAGAATACTTTTGTTTTTGCATACCGGCACATAGCAAGCAGCCCACATTATAGTCTATCACACTTCTTATCATGGACCACGACAATAAAATAAAGATGGTGTCTTTATGGTGTGAAGGCACTTTATATTGTTATGCAGGCAGACACAAGTTTCATTTACAGGATTGACACAGAGAAAAAAGGGGACATTTGACACCATTACTCTGACTACTTTGTACATTGTTGTGCAATGCAAGCTCTCAATAGGATGGCCCACTTGTACTTGGAATGGGTGTGATTCCACAGGTCTATGCTACAGTACATCAAACAGTAATTAGTTCCTTCAAAGAACCTGGTGATTAGCCCCCTCCCAAGTCCCTTCTTTCTTCTGGGTGATAATCAGTTGGTATTACAGTCAAGCACCTGGCGTTCAGCTCACAAGGTGCTCTGGCTGGTCCGTCAGGTCTCTCTGATCCTCCACGTTCCCTGCACCTGCCTATTGATCTGAGCACGTTGATCATTTATCCGTCTATCACTCCTCCCATCCTCTGAAGAGCAGATGTAAAGGCCGGGGCAGCACAGGGCGGTTGTTGTCTTGTTATGTTGAACACTAATGATGCCTTTTTAGTATTTGTTTCAAGTTTCCATTGTAGTGAGGCTGAGAGCAGTCTAATATTATGAATTAGCAGAGATACCGATACTGTACAATGCAGACAAGCTCTGTGTATTGCCCTAACCATATACGTTAGGGTAGGGTAGTACATTGTAATGTGACTGTAAATGGAGGTTTAAAATAATGTGACGCCTGTACCTGTGATACCTGTGTTATACAGCACAATGCAGATACATATACGTTGTGTGAGTACAGGGTAGTACACTGTAATGTGACTGTTTAAAATAATGTGACGTCTTGGTCTGAATATGACTGGAAGAAAATCACACAAAACAAGATTTTTATAAGTCTTCCTGTATGTAGAAATGATATAACACATGTACAATACTTCAGCAGTGATTTTAGCTCTAAGTGTCACATCCTAATGCAAGGGTCTTAAAGAGGTTGCGTGTCATCTGTGTTTAACTCTGCATCAGGTGCAGTAGTATGGGCATGTTCACTGATTACATGCCTCCATCCCCGCATGAAAGCTCCTTACATCGCAAGCGGCAATCTCTGGAGTTGCGCTGTCATTGCTTGTGATTGTGTGCTCTTCATTTTTGAGCATGTGCAGAGAACCTTCACATCAGACAGTAAATGACCATCTCTGGATAAGGACCACTGTTTCTCAACCTCTAATCTATTCAATAGGCTGGAGGGTACTGCATCATGACTGGAGGGTAAAGATGAAGGATCAGACCCAGATTAACTTAGATGACAGAAAATGACAGCGTTTTGTCAGTGACTACACATACTTCCATTATGGATCTAAGTGTAGACAGCTATAATGGAAGCTCCCTAGTGGGGGGTGTTTACGTACACTAGTTACAGGGTTGGAGGATTAAATTATACAATAAAGGTATGCTAAACACCCTTCCATACTTCCATGCATGCCCATTTTCCGCTTTGGCAATGTGAGTTTAGGGCTCAGGTCTTGAAAATCTCTGTTAACAGGGGTAGTGGCTTCCCCAGTGATCAAAAAGGAAGCTGCATATTCCAGTGTTACCTGTGCTCTGTGATATAACCATAGTGATCTTTTATTGGCTATAAAAGGATTTTAGACTGCATTATGTACATATGTACAGAGTATATACTTTCAGCAAGTGGACGCATGTGTTGAGCCATGTTTCGAGTTTCTGTGTGTTTCCATTGGACTGAGGTCACGTCTGGATATTGCATTGCACTATCCGATCAGAGCTCATTTTGGTTCCATTCAGACTCAAGAGAAATGTCACTTTATAGGGGCTGGGTTGGGTGGTTATTCTCTCTTAGTTTACAGTCAGGGTCAGCATAAAGGGATGGTACTGCTTGCACAAGGATCGATGGGCCACCAGTTTCTGATGTTATCTTTCGCTCTGGTAAGTTCCTGTGCTTTAGATGGAAGGCCAGTCCAACCGTGTGAGAGGATAAATGTAATGCAATTAGAGAAGCCTAAGGATTGGCAACTATTGCAAATGAATATTAAGTAGATTGTGATCGCACTATTAAGTCTCAAAGGGGCGAGACCTGTGAATAGCTACACCCATAGTTGTCTCTAGCATAGCCAAGAAAGCTATTTCTCAATAAAACATGCCAAATTTATTAATTGTTAAGTTGTCACTATATAGACCTTAATGTGAAGACTGTGAATACAAAATCCATTGATGTATGTAACTCAGCATCAGGAAAATTTCCGTACACTTTCAGGGAGACAACCCTGTCTTCAGGGAGATATTCATAGAGAGTTGTCAACTAGGACAGAGGTAGGCAAACTGTGGCTCTCTAGGTGTTGTCAAACCATAGATCTCAGCATGCTTTAACTGCATAGACATAGTTGACAACACCTGGAGAGCCACGGTTTACCTACCCCTGGATCTTTTTTCTGATATATGATATATATATGAAATATATGTATCCAGATCCGTCTGTCTGCTGATGTTCCATGTGTAACATAGGATAAATCCTTAAATTAACTCAAGGTAATTTTTACCCTAATGTGTGAAATCAAATTATATACCGGATTATGTGTGTCTTGTATCCTCATATTGCATAGTACTGCCAGATGTTAAAAGTTAAAGAAAAATAGTTGCATGGCCACTTTGGGCAGTTTAAGTTTTGCACAATTGTCTGGATTCTGTTTTAACTACTTATATAATTTTCTTTGAAGAGGGTGGATAAAAACTGGAACTGATATGCATTTGTAAATGCTTACAAAAGTATAGCCATCTCTATTAGAATTTGTTTGAACTTCTACAAAAACATTAAAACTCTTAAGCTGTGTTCAGTTCTGGACATAAATACATTAGAGAAAGTGCAAAGAAGAGCCACCAAAATGGTGCATGGTATGACCAACAAAAACTATAAAGACTAAAGCGACTAAATATGTACAGCTTGGAGCAGAGAAGAGAGAGGGGTGATATGATAACAGCTTTCACATATATCAAGGGATGTCACCAGGTGGAGGAGGGGGCATATTTCAGAGAAAGAGATGTGGTAGAACGTGAGGGTATGCGTATACACTGGATGGTGGTAGAACGTGAGGGCAGGTGTATACACTGGAGGGTGGTAGAACGCAAGGGCATACGTATACACTGGAGGGTGGTAGAACGTGAGGGCATGCGTATAAACTGGTAGGTTCAATGAAAATGTGCGAAAGACTGAGGGTAGTTGATAAGTGAAGAGCTGCCCCTCAGAAGACTATAGAACAGTTTGGGAACAGAATGCTTGGGATAAATATAAGGGTATTCTGAGTCTCAAACAAATTAGAGAATAAAATTAGGTTGGTATAGTTTTAAATACACAACTGGAGGCTGGATGGGCCATGTGACTCTTATCTGCCGGCACTTTCTATGTTTCTATGTTTCATGTGACAGCCATCCATGTGGGACCACAACCTATTTTCAAAGGTACAGTCAGGACTGACTGACCCGACCATAACGTCTGATGCTGAAATACAGGGTGTAAATGCAGTGACTTCCTGAGCTTCTTTAAACAGGTATTTTAGATAAAATTTAATATAATAAAATAAAAGTTAAAGAATTTTTTCATTTGCTGAATAAAATGGGTCTGAGGTTCAGGTAATTTTCCAAAAGACCAGATCCCGCAGCAACAAGTATAAGCCAAGTGCTCAGAAAAGAGAAACTGAAACGGCAGATTGTCATTCTCCACTGGGGCTTGGCATTGCTTATTATAATGCCTCTGTGTAACTCATGCCATGTTATCCATGTATGTCAGCCAGCCATCTCTCCATCAGCTCTGCTCACCCCTGTTCCTGTAAGTTGAAAGGCTCTCTGTCCCTAATTGCAGACTTAATAGGAACGGGTCAGTCCTCCTCTCCCACACCCAATCCGTCCTGTACTTTCTGCAGTAGACTCCTTCCTACGTCACTAATCGCTGGACTGCAGGGGCCACTCTCTTCTGTCAGCAATGTTAGTGCAGCACCCATCCTCTCAGCGTGAGAACAGGGCATCCCTGGCAGGAAGACGCTGCAGTGACATCTTTACTACAAAAACTGCTCTTTTGTGAAAGGCAATTGAGCAGTGAAAGTTCTCATAATTGGATGTAAACTGTGTACATGAAATAATGTTCTAAGAATTCATCAGAACAAATATTTGTTATCCTGTCTTCGACAGGGCGGACTACGGCAATGACATATGAGTCAAGAATGAACCGAACTGAGACACTTCCAGTTCGGTTCATCCAGAAGTAGTATTCAGGTTTCCGTGTATGCAAGAAAAGACAATTCCCTCACACAGACTTCCAAACCTACCTACCTACCAAACTACCTTAACATTTCTGCACCATCCTTGCATATAATAATAAACACATGAAAAATAATAGAGTGTGGAAGTGTGGATAATACATTAGAGTTTAACCCTTCATACATATTCAGTCTGCCCTGTTAATGTAATCACTTTTATTACGGAAGTTTGTATGAATAGGTAGGCCATGATTGGAGTAAGAAGGGAGTGGATATAGTGATAATATGTTTGCGAGCATTTGCCGAGAGGTGGTAATTGTACATTAGACTTTGCACTATTGTTTTCTTCTTTCCTCATTGTATACTGTATATTGGTCAGGTGAAGTGGATACTGGGATCGGAAAAGGAAAGATCTGTCGATATGCAACTATACAAGACAAACGTCATGTGAGTGGGCTAGAATCTACTGATACTGTGTTTAGCAAATGGGCTTCACTACACTGTGTACTTTTTGTTTTACTTTTGGGAGCGGAAAAACATGTGGAAGTTTAAACTAGTTGCCTTTGGGACTTTGAAGATTGGGACCCATCTTGGACTTTGATATATAATTTCTGTGTATAGCTCTCTGGAAGTGTATTCCCATTACTGTTTGTGGAAATTGTAGCATAGCTTTTAAAATAGAAATAATTCAAAGTCAAATCACACAATGTGATGTGCTTAGAAATGATAGAACATGATTGTGGGAGCGTTCAACATATCATAATGTACCAAGCAGTTGCTTCTTACATGATTGTACAACAATTGGATGAAATTGCTGTACTGCGTACACAGTGTTACTCATGCACTTGGGTTAAATATGATAATATACAGTAATTGAGAAACTTTAATGGTGGTCCAGCAAGTTACACAATTTTGCAAATTACCAGCAGTGGTCAGACAATAATTTATCGAAGGGAAGTAAGGAAAATCCACCCTATTCTATACTGATGCATCGTTTTATTTTAAAGCACCTGGAATATATCCTGTGCATACATATGTCTACGCTACGGTCTGGACTGGGTGCAATTGTGCTGGCATGCTGTTATTGTACACAGATAACATCCCTCCACCCCCTTCTTCACTTTAAACACAAGTGTCACTTTAAACACAAGCAGTCACAGCAGGAAAATGCATTGGCATGGATAATAATTGTATGCACCCTTTTACTGGGCATGAGCGGGGTGAAGGAATACAGAGATGCCATGCCATCGAACATACATTTTGCCCCTGTAATACAGCGCTGGAAAATGTCATTCCTCTTAGGATAGGCAGGATAGATATTGGATAGCATGGAAGCGTGTGCAGAACCGCAATCTGATTTGAATGCAAGGAAAAGGAAAAATTGGATTTCTGGACACGGTCCATAATGAGTAAGCATTCCTCAGGATTTCCCAGGCAGATGCCGATGCGTAAAACCACCTGGCAAACAAGGACATGTCAAAGTGAGAGTGAACAAAGCAGAGATTGTTATGCTACATTGTAGAATGTAAAGATCCAGCAAAGGCCTATGGGGCCAGCTCCTCGTATCACTGTGAGAACCCTGTGTATCGCAGTTCTCTGCTCTATTGTTAGAATCTTGGCAAGTTTGTGGTGTGTAGGATGCACCCATCCCAGAGATCTGAGCAAAACCTGTCGTGAACAAATAGAATGGCACCTGCCTGAACATCTTTCCTGGGCAAGCGGTGGCTGAAAGTCGATGTGTGTCACTGTTTGCAGAGCACTCTGACTCAAGCATCTCACACTCCCACATACAAAGGGAGATTTCCTGCTCCTTCCCTGCGGTGTTACAGGGACATGTAGGCACAGCTTTCATCCCTGCAGCCAAGGTGAACACCGAGTGTCACTCATTGACAAAACCTAATTACTGGCGAGATTTAATAGGGATTTATTGCAAAGTGCTGCACTGAACTCTCTGTGTAATACAGAGCCCTAACTGATCAAAGACAAACATATAATCACAAGGCACTTGATTGGAAACGTTTCCACAAGGCACTTTTACTACATCAATAACTTTTACTGCCACTAGAAGCTGGAAACCTGATTTATACCATCCCGATGAGCATATACTTAACGTTATGGGGCCTGACTCCGTGGCAATTCTCTATAGCTTGCATTGGTTAGAAGCCGCTTTTATATTCTGCACATACGCACAGTACAAGTGTTGTGATCGTAACACAATGTTTACTGTCCATAGATCCAACAGTGAACATAAGTGGAGGGGTTTATTATTTAAAGTTACAGTAAGGTTGCGTTTAAGAGCAGCTGAAATATTCTGATTAATTCTATTGTAGGATCTATTCAGCTGTATCCATGGAAACAATAGGGATCACTATGGATCCTCGCTGTCACTCTGACCTTTCAATAACTCACCTCTTTAGACAAGTTCCTCCACCTACTCTCTAATCCGCATCTACTCTATATACATCCACTTTACTATCAAACTCCTCTATCTATTAC
>JABWIB010001816.1:0-11866 GCA_016617825.1 Platyplectrum ornatum | reverse complement strand
TCACCATAGTAATACCTCCTCAGTCCTCATAGTATAATACCTCCTTATAGTATAAAGCACTATGTAATATTAGAGTGTTATATAAAAACTGTTGATAAAGAAATTGTCTTGAAGTATTTATAGTGCTGGTGGTTTTAGTTTAAGGGGGTAATATATGTGGCGTGAAGTACTTTGGGGGGCATACTTGAAGCATCAAAGTACAGATTTCAGTAGCACGTCAGTATGTGATGCATATGTGATAGACTATAGCAGGGAGAAACATTTGAAGAGGAAAAGGAAAATGCGATGTGAATGGAATAAAAGCTAATGAGGAGCATATGGAGTCCAGGCAGGCAAAGGGAAGCGGGACAGCAAGTGGTGAAGATGAAGAGCTATACAGCCTATAATTGTTCTGCGTTGGAGTCTGGCTTGTTATTACAAGCTGGCCAGGTGACAGATCATTTTCTCTATGACAGTGGCGGCTGATCACAGCAACCGGCAAAGGGACTTTCCACAAACAATAATAATAATTAAAGCTGGGGGTATACTGAGGGGAGGGCACCTTTCATCATACCGGTTTATAAAGGGTTCCTACACACTGATCCATTCCTTCACCTCCAATATTCATGATTTGTATGTGTGTGCCATTTGTAGATTTCTGATTATAAGGAGTATACACAGCCGCCATCGGCATCCATTGTCCTGGATCCAGAGATCTGATTGTGATGCCAAGCATATACACTGGTCCTCATTAGTCTGACACTATGCATTGTAATCACTCCCAGTTAACAAAAATGAGTTTGGAAAGGATTAGGACAATTTAAGCTAGAACAAAATATAAGGTACAGAGGTATGGATGGGTAGTCAGAGAAAGGCCTATACAGCATGACCATGAGGGAATGCCCACTTGTGATCAAAGTGTCATTGCTCTTATGTCTGAATGGGTTAGATTAGTTCTATACTGGTTCCAAAGATGCATGCACATGTACAGTATGTACCAGTGCCAGTACTCCAAAAGACAAGACTGATAGCAGAGACTATGGGGCCTGGAAATGACAAAATAGTCTCTGCCCCAGAGCTTCACCCCATGTGGCATGCAGAACAATTGACAGCGAGCCAGGGGCCAGCGGCTGGCAGATTCCCACAGATGGCAGCTTTGTCAAAATAAACTCATGGGCTTAGGGGTAAAGCTGGATCAGGCAAAGCCAACTCCTCTGTCATGAGTGTCATAATGTACTGAAATAATTATTATATATATATATATATATATATATATAATTATTCTTTTTTTATATGTTTTTCTACTGTATTCAGGAAGACAATGTGTCCTGTCATATGGTCACATACATTGTCTTTACCTATAATGATTCTATTAACCACATGTACAGCCTCTCTCAACAACCCTATTACTGCAATAAACCAACTTTTATGGCAAAAATACCGGTTAGAAGCCAGACCTGCAATTGATACCATGTGTAACCAGCAATTATTGTTGTGTATTGAGGGTTTAGGACTAACACCCCTTAATTAGTACTGTGCATTACATGCCACTTGAGATTTAGCAGGTGAGATACAGTATAGAGATAGATAGTTATGTTATATAGTTATGTTTAGTTTCTTTACAAGGATGAGGAATTGTTGTGCTACATAAAAGTAACAAACACATAATGGCTGAGCAATATCGTATAAAAAAGAATTGCAAAAGAACCAGATTCGAATGCTTAGGTGATGGGCGCCAAGATTAAACAGATGGAAACACGGGGTACCCCTGTACCCATGCATTAATGTAATCACCGCACCTTCATCACTCCCCTCCAAACAATAGTCTTAAGATGGCCATTCACTACAAAGATTTTAGCCAAAATCCACGATTAATTGTGGATTTGGGCTAACAATTTTGTAGTGTATAATCACGTAAAAAAAAACGACGTTGATGAAAGTAAAAAAAATAAAATAATATAAGGCCCTACTTACTTATCTGCAGCCATGGCTCCCCCGGCGCTTCCTGTATGTTGTATGTGTCCAGGTGTACGCGCCTTTCACTCACAGCAGAACTTCTTTTCCAGCAGGAGAGGAAGTCCCGGGGAAGTGAGGGAAAGGAAAAATCACCCAGTTTATTGATACCAATATCATCTAGAAGGAAAGCCACGCTCCCTTATGTCCCCTGTTGTCACACCTAACACCGGATAGCTGCACAGAGTGCAGAAATGTAATAAGTCCAATCTGAACACATAGAAATGAAGAAAACGTTCTGAAGTTTGGGCCTGATCCAGGATTAGTAATTCCTATCTGAAGCCTCCAGGACCAATCTCAATTTTTGCCTATTTATCAGAGGACAAAATGTTGTACAAACCTTACAGTGAAGTCATTTTAAATTCCTCTCACCAATAAAGTGCGACATCAATACATCCAGTCATCCCCAATACATCCAGTCATCATCTTTCTGCTCTCCAACCTATCATCTCTCTTCATATTTCTCATCCTCATAGTAAACCTCTTCCCATATGTCTGGTCGTTCTCTCTTGACCATGACTCCCCATTCGGTGCTTTCTGTGGGTCTATCCACACATTTTGATCAGGGTTGTTGACTTTTTTTTTTCTTAAGAAAAATAAGACTTCATAAGGGTGGAACTTGACTCTAAAAACATGATCGACTAACACCCACTTTGGTGCCCCAGTTGCGCAGAGGGTGGGCACGACTTGCTGACTGAGGTTTAATATATTCATTGCTAGCAGATCAAAAACCAGAAGATTTGCTAGGAGCAATGCCAGAACAATGGGAGAAACTCTGGGAGTGTCAGCAAACCTGGTTTAGATTGTAAGTTCTGGTGAGCAGAGTCTTCTTTCCTCTTGTCTTCCATCTCCCTCAGCCTGATCTCCTTCTTCAGTCATGAGTGTATTTAGTAATAATAACAATCTCAGTCATGTTTTTTATCCATTTGGTCATGTAACACCTTGTTTGTCATGTGTGTTTTCAAAAAAATGACCATGACCAATTACATTCTATAAATATACATGAAAAATAAAAATAATGAGAAGAACAACATACAAAAGAACACATTTCTCAATATGTTTTACTCCTTCTTTAAAAGTGACAACAAGTGTAATATATCAGCTATTGCCACACATCCTGAGTATATTCCACCAGGTAATCTCACTGAATTAGAAAATGTCCCCTGTTGCAATATTTGTTTTCTGATATACATTCCACCATGGTTCATTTAGCCTTGTAACCTCTTGGCAGACCAACTGGCAGGCGATATCACTATTCTACTCAACGGACTAGAAATAAATCAAAGCACTATTATAAACTATACAACGTATACAAACAGCAACCAAAAGGCCTGTCCACACTGACACGGTACAACAATTGTGATGCCGAACCATTAACTCCTGCGCTGTCCGTACATCACAACATGCATATTCACATGGAACAGCAATATACAATCACTAGACTTTACCCACAGGGGCTCAAGAATGTTGTATAGAAGACGTTGAGGTTTTAAGATTCAAAGTTATGCTAAGAATCAGCCTTTTAGCTCAAGTCCTGGTTCAGTTCTCTATATCTGAGAGCAGCCATGGCCAGGATTGCTTTTGCAGACATGTATTGCAGCTCTGAAGTCAGGCAACCTGTTATGAGCAAAGCATTATAAATGTCAAATAGATTGTACGTGTTTTCCAGAAACGCTGTAGCAGTGGTAGTACTTGCTTAACCTGCAAACCCGAGTGCAAATGCTAAACAGTAACAACTAATGGCAAGGCGTGCTGTCAAGGAGATAGGCAGATCGGCACTGTCAATACTTAGACCTTTGTGGGCCGCTGTGTATTAAGTCTCCACCTGGTGGTCAGAGATTGCATTGTTAATAAGTAAATGTTAAGACGTTTAGACTTTTTTCTTGTATTTGTATATTTAGTAACATTCCAATCGCTTATATGTTTGGGGAATATTTGAACAGCAGTTCTTGGAAAACTGAGAAAGGTTGTATTTATTAAAGGGACAAAAGCCTGTAAGTATCGCTACCCAGAACATTCAAATTCAAACTATATAATAATTTAAAAAAATTAAAAGCTAAAACAGATGGTCACAAACTGCATCATGAACCATGAAAGATATAAAAAAATAGTGTCATTTATGCAGATGACATAACTACATGGTTAAGAAGGAAAGAAGCTGGCCACACACTAGATCAATTATCAGCCCAATCATACACTTATCATAGATTATGGCAAAAATGTATGAAAAGTGTGTGGATTTTCAAGATATTTTATCCAAAATAATGATAATCACATTGTTCAAGAATCCTGACGGATTATCGCTCAGAGGGGACAATATTATGCTGTGTGGCAGTGGTCGAAGGGTAAATTTAGTGGCGGTATGGAAACCCTGAATATAATAGAAGTCAATGGAGATTTGTAGTATTTCAATTACATTAGTGGAAGAAGTCCCGGTATGGTATACCCCCGTATACACCCCCACTTTAAGCCTTGGTGTGTGGGCATTTCAAACAACGAAAGTTAAAAGAGAAATGTAGAGTTAGAGGGTGATTACAGACGATACTCCTCGAGAAATGTACTATGTACTAATCTATTATTCATAGGTAGGGAGATGCTCGGTGCTCCATGAATGAACACTTATTGCAAGCAGTAGAGACAATAGTCTGAGATTAATTGAAATGATATGCACAGTGAAGAAGAGAAAGAGCAGGTATATGCCGATGTGCACTGCTGTCATCATGAGAAAGAAATGAGACTTAATAAACTTTATTAATATGCAAAGTAAAGAAGTATATTATTCCTTGTGTCTTGATCATTCTGATACTTTATTATGGTCTCATATTCCCAAAAATATTAAAACACAGATCATAAAAGTTGAAAAGGATTTATATTTTTATATTTCATATTTTTATTCGAATTATCCAGGCAAGGAATAATATATTTCTTTAATCTGCATATTAATAAAGTTTATTAAGTTTCATTTCCTTCTCATGATGACAGCAGTGCACATCGCTGACTATTGTCTCTGCAGCTTGCAATCAGCGTTCATTCACGGAGCACAGAGTGCTATTTAAAGTTGTCAACTGCCCCAGAAATAACCCGGGTTATGAACATGGTATGAACTACCCAAACTCCTACAATCTGCTCTTTAATGTTATTTATGGCTTTAAAAATAGACTGAAAAGAATGAATGAAAGCTGGAAAATGTACATTGTATATAGAAAACCTCATAAAACACATCAATGCTGAACACTAACACTTGTAAAATTAAGTTCTCGCCTTTAAACACTTATAATATAGAGGTATAAAAATGTAATATAATAAATTTAAGCTTCATGTTTAGTATAGCTGCAGCTGCTGAGAGACTGCTTTGGATAAAGTGCAATGCGGCTGACACGGGCATGAGATAGACGTCGGACTAGGGCAGGGTGGGTGCAGGACAATGCTGTTTACGCATCGTATTTAGAGGTGCCTGATCACAATTATAATTTTGTATAATTATAACCATAAGCAGCACACACAGCAGTTATCTCCTGGCTAGACAGTATGCATTAGGTACCGAGGGATAATAACAGATTGCCAGCTACCACACCAAGGAAGGTCATGACTAGGCCCAACCAGCGCGCCACCACAATGTGCACGTAGTGTTTACTGCACTGGAAAACAATGCATTCCAAGAACTTCTTATAAAGAATACAAGTAGCACACAATGGTTGTTTGCAGAAACCACACGCACAGCAGGATTCAGGTAATCCCTTAAACTTGCCATGCACCACAGCGATTATCAGGATAATCATACAGGACTGGATCCAGACCGGTAATCTGAACACAGGTCCTGCAGCAAGCCGAATGACGGGAGACCAGAAATCCTGATGTCAGAGCATAGCTTAAGTAAATCACACTGCTCTTACCTGGAACTATGAATAGTCCAGAAGGGCTGAACCCATCCATTACTTTATTATTTACATACCCACCACCATCATGCTTGTAGTGCACACAAGGCCCATTCATGTTCCGTCAACGGATCTGCCAAGTACAGAAGAGGATTCAAACCAATACCAGTATGGTTCAAGCGTATGTACACTAGAAATGCAGGCGTTTTCACCTACCATGCAGAGAATTACACATATTTCACAGTCTGGATATACAGGTGATCAGGACAATACTCGATAGTGGATGGATGTCAGGATGGAATCTAAGCAGTTGACAAGTACAAGTATATGATCCATTATTAGACTTAAAAATGACTGAAAATCACCTAATTTTACGAAACAACCCGTCCCCCTCTGCTTGGATAATCACTGTGTCTTTTCCTGCTGAAAGTGATATAACCAATGGCCAGTTCTCTATTATCCAACACGTGCACATGTTGGGACTTACAGACATATCACAGGGAACATTTCTCCTCAAGGCCAAAACTGCTCAAGCAATCAGTAAAGCCAGGAGAAGAATAGAAAACAATTTCACATCCTACAATTTTCCATTAATAAGAACAGATATTTACATTTATTTTAAGGTGAGTTAAGTATTTACTATTGGTCGTGTTTTCAAAATCTCACTTGTTTTTAACTCACCCAACACGCTCATGTAAACCTGCCAGGGTGAGTTTTCCCATTGCTCACATACAGCTGATAGTATTCACTCGTATCCGTCATGAATGATTCTCCCCAAAACTTGCCCATACAAACAGATCTGCTTTTTGTATGCGAATTTTAGAATCTCCCTAGGCATCCATCAACCCCTAAAAAAGAACCATATATAAATGGCCATTCATGAGTCTGCCTGAGGGATGCATTATACTTACTGATGGAGGATTTTTTGGACAGGGAAGTCCTAAGCCAGATGTGGATGATGGACAAGCTGATATAGAACATCACCAGCCCCAGGTCCAGCCCCAGCATAGAATACAGTGTTTGGAGATGGCCTCAATGTCTGATCAGGAGGTTGTCCAATTATTTTTGATAAACTGGGACAGCTTAATCAGCCGTTATGAGCAGGGGATAAGGTTTTTGGAAATACTGGCGAGTGTCACCACTTTCTTTCCTGCAAAAATGAATGTCTGCCATTCACTTCCTGGCCACTGGCTCCTTTTAATCAGTGTCTGGGCAGGTGCTTGTGTTATAGAATGTACCTTTGGCCTCTAAAAGTCTCATTTACATTACCTTGACAAGCCTGGTGTCCAGCTCCTCTACTCCCCTAAGTTGGCAGATATTGTGTTGGCCTGCTGTTTGATAAATAACCTGGAATTACAACAACCATGGCCAGAGGACTAGCAGACAGTGACAGTGCAGGACATACAGTGGTGAGCCACCTCATCATGAACACAGAAGGTCAGGGATACACACAATACATTTTTTCTTACATACCTTTTTTGCATGTATGTTTGTTTGTATTTTTAACATTTTGAACTCAAAGGGGTATATTTACTAAGCAGGGAGATTGCAGTGAAATTCGAATTTGGGGAAGTTGCCCATGGCAACCAATCAGATTTGAGCTCTCAGTTTCATTTTACACTCTGGAGAATGTGAACTCAAATCTGATTGGTTGCCATGGGCAACTTCCCCAAATTCGAATTTCACTGCAATCTCCCTGCTTAGTAAATATACCCCAAAATCTTCTACACGTTTATAAACATAATATTATACTAAACAGATTATGACAAACATAGTTATGTGGTCTGGATGTATCATTAAAACTAGATCTTTCTGTAAGTGTGACCTTTATTTGCTTTTTGTTTTGTTGTACTTCAATTATTCCTATATTAAAATGAATTTTTTTGTATTATATAATTAAATTAACGACTTTGATTTTGTCACAATTGTAACAAGGTAACAAAACCTTTACACATTTTTTCATGTGTATTACACATACAACTGGACCATTCTTGGTATTCATTATAAATAAGGATGCAATATGCAATTCGTCAAATAACAAACACGCCCATGCAAGAATACAAACTCGCCCTAAAACTTACACATAGGGGTATATTTACTAAGTGGCGCGATTGCAGTGAGATTGGAAAGTAGGGATGTTGCCCATAGCAACCAGATTCAAGCTCTAAGTTTCATTTTACATCCCCACTTTTCAATCTCACTGCAGTCTATTAGTAAATATATCCCATAAACTCACCATAAAACTCGCCACAACTCGCAAGTGGGAAAAACATGGCAAACTAACCCGACCAATACCGAATACTAAAACTCACCCAAAAAACACGCCACAAAAAATAGTCGAGTGACGGTGAGAAATCATTGTAATCCATCAAATATATTGAGCACAGAAAAACATTCCCACTTCCTCTAAAATTGTATTCTCAATCCTATTTTATCTTTTATTTATGTATTTTTAAATTTTTGCAATCATTTCCATAGGCTGGTGCAATACAAAGTTCTCAGAAACTCTACAATGGTTGAATGGCTGAGGACAAAACATCTACAGAAACGTTTCAACTTCGAGTTGACTGCGCGAGGTCTGGCGAGAAGGCAATTTTCCCTAACTGGGTGGAATATCAAGAATTGGAAGTGGAACTGTGGCTGTAAACATGTACTTTGTATGAATTGTCTTTATTGGATCATGTCCATTGTGCGTCAGATACTAAACCCTCGATGACCACGGTTGGGCATTCTACAATGTAGTTTATGGGCATTGATAAAAATGGAACGGTTTCCCTAAGTTGTCGTTTATAAGAGATGAAAGGGAAGATAATGGTCCAGATCCAGTCCTCTTGCTTTGAAGTGTTTGAGGCATACAGTACGCTTTTCATACCTCACCCAGTGCCATCAAGCTGCATATGTCAAGGAGGAGGGAGACATAGAGAAATCCAGTTACGGGTGAAGGGCTGCAGCCAGCCTGGAGCAGTAGTGCTAGCCCTGCTCTGACATGCCTGGCTCGTGACACAGGGATACAGCTAAGCATTTTCATGCCCCGAGGACACTGTTCGATGGGCGGCTCCAAAAAGAACATCAGGGAGCTTTAAACTCCATTCCCATGAGTCACATCTTACTCAGCGGTGACAGATCTTTGCCATAGGCAGCATGGGACACTACCTTTAACCTGCTGCCTGCTGGAAAAGTCATAATAACTCTGTATGGAGATAATGAAACAGCAGCTTCATAGTGATCATGAGACAGTCCCCTGAGCGTGCAATAAAATAAGCCGGGTATGCCGTAAAAGGATACAGATTATATACATAATTCTTTGATTTACTGAGATGACTCTGAGAGCCTGGTCCATCAATGAGTAAATGAATCTTTCATTATTTGGGGAAATACATCAACAAAACAGCGAAAGAACTGTAGCAACCTTATCAGATCAAGAGATTGCAGATTAGAGCAGAAGATGAAAGTAACTGGAAAAGACTCTCTCTGTGCTAAATAATTGTAATATTTATTACCAAACAGAAGCTTTCAACTAGAATAAATTATAAATCCCCCAAAAAATGGTAGAAAGACTTAAGGTTGGGTCCTGCTGTTGAAAGTCTGTGCAAGTGATGGTTACGGGGGGAAATAATTTGTCTGGGGTATGAGGTATGATTTGTCTGGGGTATGATTTGTCTGGGGTATGATTTGTCTGGGGTATGATTTGTCTGGGGTATGATTTGTCTGGGGTATGATTTGTCTGGGGGTATAATTTCTCTGGAATATGATTTGTCTGTCCGATGCATGAAACCTTCGACTCCCCGGCACAACAGGTACGTTTTTCCCCAACCCTAACCTTCCGCTTCTACAATCTATCCCCTTCATATAGCCCAACCCTAACCCACCCCTTCTACACACCATCTCCTACTCGAATATTAACACTCTCCATTGTTCGCCATGTCCACTGGCTAATGAACGTTGGTAAACCAAGGAGAGCACTGGAAGACTATTATTCAGCATAGTTACCCAATCACTAAAAGAGTTTCAAAAGACATTTAGCATTTGGCTTTGAGCATCGCTTACCTAAGGGCTCACCTTTATTTTATGAATATAGCCGTGAACCACTACTGGGTTCCTGTGCATTTTTTGCTTGGCTCTTTGGATCCGGTCTAATATTGTTACTATGCGTGAAAGGTGGGTTATATCAACAGGCGCAACTATATATCAAATGATGGATAGGGTCTACAGACGCATTACAATATACATTTCAAAAACAAAAAGATATGGGTGTGCAAATATACAAAAAGTCTCTGATATCAGAAAGTTCTTTTCCTTCGGATATATACAACTTCCCTCTTCTCTTTATGCAGGGATGTTCCTTCTGGTGGCCTCCAATATAATCAGAAANGTTTGTATCAAAACTCCAATTAACACATGAAAAGGAAAGAAAGTAGCCACTTACACATAAGTTGCCCTTTTCCAGCAGGGATATGTCCTCTATGTGGGATCCTTCCTCCTCTGTGTTCTANTCCTCGTGTCAGCGTCCTCTCCCAACGATGTTTGCAAGCCTCGCCCCGGGGTAGCGCTTCTCTCTCCCTGGATCTCCTCTGTGCAGCGGTCCCGTCCTCCCGATCAGGAGGCAGGGGGAAAGAGGTTCCTTTCTTTAATAAGCTGTTATACCGCTATGGGGTGTAGAGTAATATCTACTTACACAGAGATTGAGAATGGTCTGTTTTCCCCTCTGTCGGTTCCTCTCATGTATCGGCTCTATCCTCCGTCTCCTCCGGCTCCAATGTCGCTCCGAGTATCTCCGTCCCCCTTCTGGGGCGTTTCAAAGTAGTATTTCATTTACTTTATTTCCTCATAAAAAACTTCATAAAATATCACATAAAACAAAAAATCGGGTAAGGCACACATACACTTCAGGTGGAAAAAACTTTCACTTTTAACGGGGCCCAAAATCGTGAAGTTGAGTGTACATGTAACTGCCCTTTCCCTATCTCTACCTGCAACCACCCCACCAACGCGTTTCTACTAATTACTTAGTCTTTTTCAAGGTCACCTTGAAAAAGACTAAGTAATTAGTAGAAACGCGTTGGTGGGGTGGTTGCTGGGCAGCGAAAGCGCAGGAGGATCGCTTCCATTTTTAATATTGTTACTATAGTTGTGGTCTTTTCAGCATGCTGTGGGCAGAAAGTGTCCGTATTCACCACTAAACACGCTGCCCACATCCAGAATGGATTTTGATACACAAAGTGCTTTAGGCCAGTGCGTAAGACTTAAGGCAGGGCTCTGGTGGTGTAAAACCCTTACGTGCGGGAAGTGTTAGCAGAAGGCGGTGTGTCACAGATCCAGACTAACACCAAACAGTTATTCTCCAAACACAAAGATGATCACATATCTATGATCCACTCTATGGATCTTCTGATCTTCTGTACTGAAAAGGTTTCTTCTAGTCGTCTATTAAGTGTAAGTTTGGATCCTGTCCATAATGATTATATATTCTTATGACATATGTGTAATGTATGTATATGGGACACACCTCTACCACAAAAAAGAAATGAAAGGAAGTCAGGAAATAAATGTTATCTTGTGGCACGGAACCGTTTAAAAAACCACAGACCAAAACTATCACTTGAGAAAAATGTACAGAATGTGTAAAAGTGAAACACTGTGAATCATTCATCAAAACCAATGGCCTGTCTGTCACCGCGTCAAGCAACACGTATATAACATGTACCAGCAGTATAATCAGAAGCGGATATTCACAATATATAGATAATAATCGTCCAGCTTCATTTACAAAAGAGCATGCACATGTATTATAAACCATGTACTAACGGATAAACTGCAAATTAGTACCTGTTAATGTGGTTTCTTTTACTCCTCCTCCATGGCAGCTTACATACGGGTATTCCCTCCTAATTGGTGCTGACAGGAAAGGAAAGAAGACTCGGCAGTATATAATGACGTCACTCCCTGCCGACCATGTCTTGAACTTCCCAAGCTTAAACAAAAATTCAGGTTAACACACA
>JABWIB010001815.1:24979-51389 GCA_016617825.1 Platyplectrum ornatum | reverse complement strand
TATCAGTTTTGTAGCCCTTCTCTGAACCCGTTCCAGTTCTGCAATGTCCTTTTTATGGAGTGGTGCCCAGAACTGTACCCCGTATTCCAGATGAGGGCTTACTAATGATTTATAGTGGTAACATTACACAGGCATCCTGTGCATCTATGCTCCTTTTTATACATGCTAGTTGTCACTATTTGAAATGACAATCCAAAAATAAAACTCACCTTATCAAAAATAGTTGTATTGCGAGCGGTTGTTGCCACCCAAACCTCTTTAAAGAACTTGTCACTAACAGGGTCCTGGATGTTGACTGACAGATCATTGAGGCATCCAAGAAGAAGCCTGAAGCAGAAGGACACAAGCCGCACAAACTTATATTCATCAGTCTTTGATACTTTACAACACAGTTATTGATGATATACACAGGAATGACTTCCTACATATCATGAAATGAATTTATATACATCTTATGATATTAGCAGCATGGAAAGCAGTCATGGTAAGGGCTATTAATACATTATTTCTGCTAGATAACTCATTCTAACAGCCATAAGTAAGCTTACACCATAAAAGCCTTAGCCAAACAGTGAAAGTGTCATGACAAGGAGAGCTTTATAGAGAATCCAGCTATTTGTCTTGGACATGTGGTACCTAAAGCAATGCATCCGAAGTGACAGGGCGTATTTCCCAGCCTGGTAAACCTCTCCATCCATGACCGAGGGTACAGTCTCTGTGTCTTGTACAATAACCGCCATCTCGCTGTCCCGCTTCCCCATCATGCTGCGGTCATTGATATTAGCAGAGCCTGAAAGGAAGAATGAGGATGATGAATGGTCTTATTAGACGAGCAGTAAATCACAGGAATGCTTTCCCCGTCTGCGCTGCATAGTACTTAATCCATGACAATCTTCACACCACTCCTATCGTATGCTAGTGTGTGGATCTATGATAACCTAACCAATTTTTTTCTTAATGAATAAATAGTAACAAAGGTGTGTCCCACCCTGAACAAATAAGCTTGTGGTAATACTAGATGCTTTCGTGGTGACAGCTGGATTATTGTTCCAGTGTGCGGTCACCTCAACAGTGGACAAACTCTTAATATGGAAAATCATTCACTTTAAGTAGCTTCAACAGGTACATTTGTTATATACTACTATCCATCTGTACAGCACGTTATCCTGTAATCATTACCTCTGAATGCGTTTCCCTGAGACTCATTTAATGAGTTCATTAGGCTGGAGGTTATTTGATTTGTGACTTGTAAACACAGGATTATGTACTTTGTCCCATTCCACTAAACATAACAGATGAATGAATTATATGCAGCTGCTCTTGAGGCATGAGTTATATTAAGTAATAAAAAATATTCTGCACCTGTTTTATATAATCCCATGTGTGGAAGAAGGTAATAAAACTGCAGATCTTACACAAACTGCATCCATATGTTCATATCTACCATAATCAGATCGTGGGCTTTATAATAGGGCTGTAGAATTTCACTTAGATTTTAGTGGCACATTTACGTGTTTTCATGGTGTCCTTCATATTGTGATTGGTAAACAATATATAAAGCAGCTAATTCATGAGCCCAATATAACAGTATGTATAGAACAGCATTGTTACTGGGTAGTCTGATGTAAGTGTGTTTCAGAAACATATAACAGAGAACTATAAGCAAAAACTCAATTAAGGAAAGATCGTTAAAGTGTGGTTATTTAACTGGAAAACAACATATTAAAATACTTTATTAGCGTGCATTACAGTTGTAATATGTTTAACGTCTTTGTGAGAAGATGTGTTATCACTTTATGATTAAATCGTTAGAAACCTATCTAATTGGGACACCTTTATTCCTGATCCTCTAGTCAATGTTAGTCAATGATATCTATTTTTACTTCATTTGATATAAAAAAAGAACCTCTAAGATCTATTATTTAAATACACATATATGAAGATGGGTTGTTATTATTTATAGTATTAATAATGTTTATTTATAAGGGAATTCACTTTCCACAGTATTGTCTTCTATGAAACCAGATTGGAGCTCCAGTCTCATCAGATCCCACACTCAATCCTCGTCATCTCCCAACAGTCCATGGCCTAAATTTAGTGTGGGTGTGCGGGAGAGACAATCCCTGTCTTGTACGGGGATTGCAGGGGCATAGCAGTATTTACACTGCTATACCCCAACCTTAAATCATTCATGGGGTTCAATGGTCCATGCGGACTGCATGGAACAGTCCAAACCCCTCTTCTACCCTTCCCACCTAGAATAAAACAAATCAGACACATACTACCTTCTTCAGGAGAACTGTGTTCATTCACAGCTTATAGCCCTTCCCACGTATCCATTAGGACCCTCTCTAAATAATGTATGAGGGACTTGGGTAAGATCTGTGACACATAACGTTTTCCTATATGTGGCGACATCTTACCAGCTGCTCTAAATTCTATTTCAGAAAGCAGTGAGTGGTATAGAATGTGCACAGCTATTCATAAAGCCTAAATAACATGGAAATACATTTTTATTCTAAAAAGAAAAAGGTATAAATGAAATAGTCATTTCATAATGTATAAATAATTAGGAATAATTTTTTATTAGACATGCCAAACACAGTCTCATTTCAAAGCACTCTCTGTTCTGTAAAGCACAGATAACAGGTTTGTCAAGTTTAATTACTAAACTTGATTTTGATTCAAGACAGATGGGCCACATAGTGACGGCTAGCCCACTCTTCAGGCTTGCTATTTTATCTGCAGAGTAGAACCAGCATCAAACTTATCAGAACTTGGTATAAATTTGTGATATTCCCAAAGACAACAAACACATGCAGTAAGGTATCTAATCTAATATCAATATTGTGGCATAGAGACCACCAAAATACTAGACTACCGGCTACATCGATTTCTTGTTGTGTTCATCAAACAGTTGTTGCAGTGTGGCAAGGCATATTATCCTGCCACGGGCACTGCCACGTTCTTCCATTGCTCAACGATCCAATATTGATGCCCTTATAGCAGAGGACAGGTATCAGTATGCGCTACATATACAGAACACACAGCTTTCTATCATAGCTTTCAGCAGTTGGTGTGGCATATAAATTATAATGTTGTAATAATCCCTAACCTTAACCCACCCCTTACCACATGCAAACATTACCGCAGCCTAACCTTACCGATTTTCTCACCACAGCCTAACTTCAACTTTGCTATTACTGCAGCCAATCTTACCCATCTCCGCAGCTTAACCCTCCCAACAGCCTCCTAGTCCTAACCACCACCTTCCTCTCCACCAAATTGAATAATAATTGACAGTGATAGTGGTGATTATCTATTATTTATATTATTATATCTATTATTATATTATGTTATTATATATAGTATTATTTAGGATGTTCTTATTTTTACATATTTCATCATTTCAATATGTTTTAGAAACGTAAAATTATTAATAATAATTATCTGGTACTGTTGAACACTCTCTGTATAATGTTTCAGCCATTCCAGAATATATTTCTTTTCCCACAAATATGCAATGCGGTTTTACTTCATCATATTGAGTTTACAAGTGTCCTTGTCAAGCAGGAGCACCGCATTAACATAGAAATGTCCCCAAATCTAGCTCCATCATTAGAGGGCCACTGCCAAACCTATTTAAATCCACTGGTTTAACCTCCAAGAGGATACTTGGAGCTATATTTACTAAACTACAGGAATGGAAAAATGGAGATGTAGCCCATAGCAACCAGACTCTAGATTTCCAGTATATAACAGGAAAGTAAGAGCTAGCCTCTGGTTCGTATGGGCAACTTCTCCTTTTACTTTTCGGCAGCTTGGTAAATCTAGGCCTTAGTCAGTGTTTACCATGTAAATAAACATTTAGCCAAGCCGTTATCTGTTATAAGGTCTCCAGTTGCCAAAAACTTATGTGAACAAAGAATGCTTAATGGGCCTTTATGTATTTAATAAGATATGTAACATAGTAGTAATGATGTTATTTACATTACACATGACATAATACAAATGTATCTTATGATGTCCACTATTTCCGCGTCTATGGTATGAAATAAAAAGCTTATCTATATTGTTCACGTCTCTTACCAATAATGACTGTGTTATCGTCAGCAATAAGCAGCTTGCTATGAACGTATATCAGTTCAGTAACCAGGTTTCCTTCCAGCTCTGCATGTGTTCGGAGACCACAGAATGAGATGTAGTTTAACCACTTGTCACCAACTGCAAATAACAGAACTCTAGTTAAAAATACCCTATATTGCTGAGCACAGTATACAACATAATAGAACAGCTTGCTATACACACACACACGATGAACAATTGTCTATGGCTTTCAGTACTTAAACTCGGCACATGATTCAATATAAGTGCCATGAGACCTGAGCTATTATGAACTGCATGAAAATAGGTCCTTAGCGTTAGCATAACGTATGTTTATTTTAAATCAAGTAGTATTCATTATGTTTTTCAATACAAAACAACATGGAAAACAAAAACATACATAAAACAGCAGTATAACATGTCAAACATGAAGTGAGAAGGTGCATAGAGAGGTGATATAGAGTTGGGGAGTCTGCACATAGTCATCACCAAGGCCGATACCAAAGAGGCAGACCATAGGGTCACAGGAAATCGGAGCCTCAGGCACTGGACAACACTTTGCCAATAGCTAAAGACTCGGGAAGAGGCCCACAGTAAATGAAAAAAGCCACAGCCCACGGCCCCCCACTTAGGACATTGGGAGGAACGGCCTATAAATTTGGAGAGGCGAGCAGGCAGGAGGTAGGATCTAGGTGTCACATACAGCTGAATCTGCTGAAACCTGACATGAGAGGTAACACCATGAGAGCTGCCAAGGACAGTATCCCAATAATAATCAGACAAGAACCCAATATCCCCCTCCCAGAGACTGGGGTCCTCAGCATCCTCAGAGTCGCCAGTGGCATTGCAGACAGAAGATGGGAGTACAGTACTGACAGTACAATATGGTTAGAAACAGGTTCAAGGAGTAATTGTCGGTCAGGTCTACAGAGATTTATCCTATTGATCTGAACGTGCTGTCCACCCCACACAAAGGTAAGAGAATAAGAGAATGTAATTGTAATTATTTTATAGAACATTACCTGTGGCTGGTGTAGTGTCTTTGTTGTACACTATATATGCTTATGTGGTGTTCAGGTCAGGGTCTGGTGCAGCTGTCCTTACCATACATTGACTACCTGTCTCTATCCCTTTTCTCACATGAAATGCCCTTTAGAATACAAGCAGTTGTGTAGTGATCTGCATTTTTGCTTGTTTGCAAGTTTTTTAGTCCACAGGCAATGTTTACTAAACTGCAGGAAGTGAAGAGAGGAGATGTTGCCCATAGCAACCAATCAGATTTTAGCTCTCAGTTTCCTATTACATACTAGATAATGGCAGATAGAATCTGATCTCTATTTTTTTATACTTATAAAATCTAGTTCCACATTTTCTTTGAATGTGAAGACTTTCAAAAACCTGCATTAAAAGTCTGGATTAATGTTTGGACCCCTATGTTTTAAAATATTTAAAGTTTGAACATAACTATAGCTAGGTAGATAAAACTGAACATGTGCATGACACAAGAAGAGTACTAGCATATGAGACATTACAAGATTATTGGATACCTTTCCACAAACACACACATTTGTGTGCCTTCATCAACGTATTCTTATTAGGAGAGTGAAAATAACAATGGTCAGATCTTAAGATTAGTATGTATATGCGATTGGATCCCTGAGTAATGATTGTGTAAGGATGAGCAGTTGTAGAAACTGCATCGCTAAGAAGGAACCTCTATACTGCACAATATAAGACCAATGTACGCCCCCTTGTGGTTGTAACTCAATCTTCTGTTTAAACATATAATTTAAAATAAGTGATTAGATTGCAATATGTACAGATCAGGAAGCATCCACAGAACACAAAATCACCTGTGATCTGATTTAAATGCTCTGGAAAGAAGAGACAATTAGATAAATCCAATGTCACTAGAATACAAAACCTAATTAACAGAATGAATAAGTCTATTATTGGGAACATTGGAAAGAAATAAAATAACACTGGGGCACTTACTTTCTGCTTTCAACTGCTCAATAATGGAATGTTCTCCTCTGCAGATTGTTCTAGAAATATGTGATAATGAGGACTAATTAGAAAACCAGGTAGCAAAACATTGTATTGAGAATACAGCAAGTGAAGGGTCACTATGGGAAAAATGAAATATAAGTTCCATACATCATCTGTCTATATGAATTATGCATGTATGCAAAACCTAATAGAAATGTTTCATAAACAAGTGAAGACAAGTAAGAAATAACTAACATTGTAAATGTTTCCACATTACTGCCTGAAATGAGAGGCGCTACACATTAGTGGACACTAGATGGAGCCAAAACATAAAAGACTAAAGTGGATGATACAAGTTTCAGATAAAGGGGAAGTGCAATCATCTCATTGTAGAACAACACTCAGTGACGAAACTGAATAAAACATTCTATTCACTACTATTCTGCCATTAATGGTAAAATATATGATACCAGATAATTATAGATGGGAGGAATAACAGATATATTCAATTGTATCAAGAATCTTCTATATCACCTGTAGTTAAAGTGCATGACGGCTTGCAGAGCATTTCCCCCTCCAGTTGAAATATCTCCTTCAAACCCAGGGAGTAGCGGAGTAATTACGTACACTCTATACCTTTTGTTTTCCCTGTGAAACAGAGCACATAATGATCAGTCACTGTACAATGTGAACTATTAGTTAGATTTGTTTTGAGCATAAATATGTCTGACAAGAGGGAATGTACTTAAATAAAACTTATATTAAATAAATATCACATAAGATATGTTACCTGTGTGCCTTAATGATTCGCTGGGCAATGGTATCTCCAATCTTGTTAAACACAACTTTATTGTCAGCACAGCTGATAAAGAACTGGTTCTAAAAGAAAATGACAAGGTGTAATGATAAACAGGCTACAAGTTAATAATGTGTGCATTTCAGATGTCTTTCGACCAAGTGCACAATACAACAATGTGTCTCCAGTCTGGATCTGGGAAATTCAGTTATGTATATAAACACATATATTTCCCTCAGCACTGACTATGGGCCTGATCCTCATTAAATAAAAAATATGTATATTCTGTGAATGAAACAGACGGTACATGATGGTATTGTGAGATTTGTTATTATTTTATGAATTTACTGTGTATATTAAGCTTTGGGCTGCCAGAGAGGTTTACATTTAACATTCATTAAGTGGTATGACGTTTGCCTCTTTGGTTCAGTCTTTGGAGGGTCATTTTGTTTACATGAAGACTTCTGTCAGTGTAGGTGATCTCCACATGTGCTGGTACTGTCCCAGAACTGGTTTGCTGTACATGGGATGCGACTTTATTGTTAATGAATGAATTTAGGCTTGCTGGGAGAGGGACAACTGTACAGTATGGGCTGGGCATGAAGATGGGTGTAGGTAATAAGGTATGGTTCTGGACATGTATCTGGCCAGTTATCTGAGTGTGTGTGTGTGTGAGAGGAGAGTGCAGCAAGAATATGCGATCTTAACTTCACTACAAAAAAACTTTAAATACGGATCAGGGACCAGATCCTTGTCTACGCAAGATCTGTGCAGGCATGCGGGAGGGGGACGTGATTCAGGATCCCATCCTATAGTATTAAACCTGATGGGATGGAATGATAAAGGTGCAACCACCTCCTATTAGGAAGCAATATTAGTGACATACCATATAAATAAGACTAATACCTCAATGTAAATGTAGTGCTTGCTGTTTTCTATGACATGCACATATGCGTTGTGAATAGACTCTTCGTGGTACTTGATACCTGCGGACCAGTCTGCTGCTGAACGGATGACCTAGAAATAGAAACAAAAACACCCATCAGAATTAGCTGAAAGTAGATGTAGAAAGTCATATACAAGAGTGGTCTGTGTGGATAAACACACTGTTCTACTTCTGCAAAAGTCCTGGTTCTTAATCCCCAAGCCTGGGGTACGTCTAAAACACATAATTAACTGTCATGTTCAACATGTGAACATAATTACTATGAAAGAAATGTCAATTTACTTAGCAGTTGAGATAAGTGTTACCATTCGTAATTATAAATTACACAAATACAAACTTCGCTGCATCTCAGGGGAATACACAGAATACACAGAAAAAGACACAGGTACTACCAACGACCTGTATTAAGCATAGCCTTTATAAAGAAACAAGCACCATTCTATTTGCTTCTTCCAGCTATATAGTGTATAATCCACCAGAAACCCAGTTATCTCTACCTCCCCCAGCTTGTGGCATAAAGATGCAATGGAAATAAATGTCTATTGCATTGCGCCATCAGGGAAAGAATACAATGCATTAGCCAGTAGGGTGGGGGAGAATATTTGAGCGCGTGCATCAGCATATGTACAGCAAGTGTTAAAGTATTCTACAAGATAGACAGATTACAATCTGGGGACAGCTTTCTCCTGGTACAAGAAAATACTTGTGCATTACTACCAGGGCCTCACCCACATAACACGTCACCATGGTTTGTTCTAAGACAACACTGCTACAATTTAATAACTAACTACAGGTTTGCATTATGGATTTACAATAGTCAGGTTTGCTCAATATGTAGTTTACTATTTTTATATCAGGAACCAGAAAGAAACAGGAAATGTATTTAAAGGCAAACTAGACCCACAATAAATGCTCGATATAATGTATATAATAAAGAAATAGATTAATATAAAATAGTAACACACAGTCCAAGACAGTGTTTTTATTATGTGCCATATACTCTTCAGCCCCAAGGTTTTCACTACTGTACAATGTAATCAGAGGCTCTGACTATAGTTAACATTTGTTGCTAGACCCCATTCTCATGCCTACTCCATGGTCTTGGCTGTGGATGGTCTTCTTATAGCTTTGGCCACAGTGGTCAATATGGCAAAACAATAAGAGGTCTAAAAAGAGGTTGTAATTTAGATTCCCGGACAGGACCTTATATGTGTAAAGTTTGTATGTTCTTCCCGTGTCTGCGTGCGTTTTCTTCTTTTTCCAGGGGCTCCGCTTTCCTCCCACACCCCAAAAACATACTGGTAGGTAAATGGGCTGCTGACTATATTGTTCCTAGTCCATGTGCAATTATCCCTATTCCCCCTCTTCCCAACCCATTATGTCTGTCTGTATTCCCCATTGTACAGTGCTTTGGACACTTTCATATATTTTTATTGAATGACCGCTACTTGTTATCCCTCAGTAGGTCTGCACAGACAATGACTGAAAGCCAATGGCACAGGTGCCACAACAATGGTCAGCGTTTAAAATATATAGGTGTCACTGGACACATAGAAATATGTAAATATAGAAAACTGTTTAGGGAACCATTCCAGGGAGTCTTATATAACAGGCAAAACTCCAGGGCCTGTGCACAATATTACCAATCACTGGGGATGGCTCTGTTTATATTGTGAAGTAGTCTTTCAGTTCTAAGCTTTGTTACATGGTACATAGGAAGGTCACAGTTACTTATCGGGTATGATGCGACAGGTTTATGTCACGGCTTTATATATACAAAGACAGAAAGAAATAACATTTCATATGGTGAAGCTGGTACAGTGACTGGGAAAGAGAAATGACAGTCCGTCACAATGGTGATGATGTGTACCGCGGGCTGGCAGCACTAATAACCACATCCTAACTGAAAGCATTCATTTTGCTATTGCTCATACATGAGAGTTTTACATTTGCTTTGGAAGAGGACAATATTGAAATACAATATTTTCCAGCATTTTGCACAAGACAAGAGAAATCATGTTTCCTCTTTCCATCTGCTCCAGGTCTCTCCATCTGTCTGCTGACAATTCTCTAAGGAGGAGACACCCACTGATGTATGGATAGTGGCAATGTCTGGAAAATGTTTTCCTGTATTGGACAGCAGCCCAATTCGATTCAACTGGATGATACTCTGAAAAAAGGCAATTTTGAGAATTATACCGCGTTCAGATTGCCTGGGCTTTAAAAAGCCGCAGGCATATCCACGGTGTAGAGCCGGCGTGGCAGCGTGCAAGTCCCGTTCAGACCGTGGAGCCGGCGTGCTGTGAGAAGGGGAGGTCACCTAAAAAGACTGTGATCGTAATGATCACATGTCTTTTTAGGCCAATCACCTCCCCTCATACGCGCTGGAGCCGGCAGGCTCTGGAAGCCACCGATCCTGAGCCGTCGTTTTTAAAACAGACTGTTCAGATTGCCTTCAAACGGCGGCTTTTACACTAGGACCGTCGTTTTCACTGAAAACTACGGCTTTTTCTGGCAATCTGAATGGGGTATTAGATTTGAGATGTGTTGTTTCCTAGCTCAACTCCAATCTGGATGAACCTAAAGATGTGCATTACTTATCACACAACCCAGTCACACAGGTTGGGTTAATGTCTGACTGAATGGGGTATTACATAAAACTTTTACGCTTTCTCTTTCCTTGCTTATACTACCAGATTTCCAGCAAAAAGCTGGGGTTTTATGAAATTGCTGGGTTGCATCATACCCTGGCCTTTTGCAGGTAATCTGAGCAGGTTACCTGGGGTATAAACTATGCAATATGAAGTAAACTACGAAAGTATAGTGGATGTAAATAAAGTATCAAAAAGTTTAAAAAGGGGGCTTGAGAGATTTGGTAAGCTTGTATGAAGAGGCGCTATTTAAATAGCTCCACAAATTTTGCGTGGCGCGTTTTTCTGTTTTATTTTTTTTTATTACATTAGGTTGGAGGCTATTGGAGAGCCCAGGGGCTCAGGGTGTATGGAAGGCAGCACTCTTTTTGGTGTTTTTTATTTTATTTTTGGGCTTTATGTTTTTTATTACATTTTTTTTTATTTGGGGGGGATTGTTTTGTTCTGTTGTAAATTTTATTTTATTCTTTTTATTACATTGTTGGGGACTGTGTGGCAGCGGCTGAGCGGCAGACGATCCTGCCTGCAGCATGCCGTCTGATGCTCAGGGCTCAGACGTACAGGCGAGGGCGCAGGACAGGCGATGGCATCCAGACGACTCCACAGCACCAGAGCTCAACGGAGCTCAACAGGGGAACGCAGCAGGGAGAAGAGGCACAGAGGACACTAATGGAGGTAAGATGGCGCCGTACACGGAGCTCAGCAACTTCCTCCACAGGTTAGGCCCGTCCCCCGGTCACTGCTCTTTCCGGGTATTCGCTCCATAAGATGCAGGCACTTTTTCTCCCACTTTCTGTGGATGAAAAAGTGTGTCTTATAGAGTGAAAAAAACGGTAGTTCATGAATTGAACTCATGACCCTAGTGCTGTGAGGGACTCAATGGATGAGGAACGTTATCCCATAGAGTAAGTGCAGCCCAAAAAAGTCTTGTATCTGGGATTTAGAACATTTAGATGATGGTTGTAAATCCTGTAAAGCTCTTAGAGAACGAACTGGGATATATCTTGAGACAAGTAAAGGTATGTGGATAATCTGCGCCAAACAATATGTAAATGAATAAACAGTCCACACCTACCTGTGCACTGGCATGAACAGACCCTGGAACCTGATAGGGTAATTCCTTGGCTGTTTTGTGAGATTTTGGTAGCAGGAACGGATAAGACAGAGAACGGTACTTAGGCTTCATGATCTGAAACAGAAGATTCAACAACTTAAATAAAGCATGACCCGCAACACTATCTTCAAAGCATAACTAAGAAAAACTCTGATTTATTGATGTACTTTTCTGGAAATGCAGTAATTCCCACCTTTGTGAAGTTCCATCGTTGAATAAAGTGCCTTGCAACATCACGTGCTGCCTTCCCATGTACCACAGACGAAATGTCATGCCACGGCATTCGAGGTGTCTGGTATCTGTCAATGAAGTCTGAACAAGGAAGTGAATGCTATGAATACTAGTAGATAGTAGTATAGACAGAACACACAAGACTAGAAAAGATCGCTGAACTATGGTTGTGATCACTCTACTGTTTACTATATTTGTTTTATATTTTATGCAAATATCATATATTTCCGTCACATGGACAAAAAGCAACATCTATATAGAAATACTTAATGCCACTAACCCCTAGTGGCACACTGTCAAACAACAGTCACTTTGGCAGCCATCATTAGGAAGTTAAAGTTTAGCATCAGCCCCAGCAGTGTTTATGCAGCCCTAGGGCGCAGTGCTGTGTCTGGTCAAGATGCACCTCTACAAAGCCTTACGTCCTAGGCCTCAGTCTTATCAGATAATGGATATGCAATGTGCATTTTAGACACATACTGTGTTTAATTACATTGCAGATGCGGAGTTACTGTAATAGACAGGAATTGCCGCATTTTTTCTGCTTTATCCCTGTCTTCACAGTTGAATCAATGTATGCTATTAAGGAACCACAGACCGGAACCAGGCTTAAGCAAATGCAGTGTTCAGAGAGCATGTTAAACCCAATACAATTGGTTTAAAATGTTTTGAAAACTAAAGCTGGCCATACACTATAAGATAAATTGTTCCAATTGAAAGATTTTTCAGGAGTGGGCCATGTTGAATTGCAGGGGAGGCAAATTGAATTAATTGTAATCAGTATTACAGGTGAGAGATGAGGTTTCCAGCACAAGTGTAATAACAGTGTAACAGAAACGCTGGTCAGTATCTGTGTGGAAAATGCAACAATAAAGTAGTCTCCCTGCATGCAAACACTGACATTCATTTTACCTCCCCTGCAATTCATCATGGTTTTACCCACTCTTGAAAAAACTTTAGATTGGAACAATTTATCTTATAGTGTATGGCCAGCTTAACTTGTGGTCCTTACCAAAATCGTAATAAAGCTATAGAATAACTCAGTAACTTACCATCAAAGGGCTTATCCAGCTGTACCCAGTCTTTAAAGACAAAGTTGCAATAGTCTTTTCCATGCCAGAATCGGGTTTCACCAAGAAGTTCTCCCACACCTGTCTGTAAGCTTCGAACAGATCCCCTGTCTACAAACAGCACAAACTCTAAGTTAGTGATTATACTATTCAGACAATAATTACCTGTAATGAAAAATACAAAATAATCCAGAAGCGGCTGTTTAGAACCTTATAAACACCAGTTATGTTCAGGTACATAGAGTTTACCTTTTACCCATGATGAAGAAGAAATTAGCACAATAATGAGCTGAAGATCATGTGCCAAAACCAGCGTTGTAAAGCCGCAGACATGAAAAGCACTTACATTAAACCTGTCGTGTTACAACATTTCAACAGCCACCACCAGGACAAGCTTTGAACTATGCATTAAATCTGACCACAATATTTATTCCAAAGCAAACCACTGCAAGGCATAGGAGACTGAGCCATGTTATCTTACACAGAGGAATCTGGGCAAGCGAGACTATACTGTGTTGTTTAAAAACGATGCACTCATTCAGACTTACAAGAGCTTAGAAACCTCAGTGCTAACACTCTCATATTGTCTATATTTGTTCTAGCAATTAAACCAACTATAAATTCAATACAACAAGATCAACTTCTTTACCACTTACCAATTGTGGTATAATAGGACTATGACGTTTGTACTTTTATTTATATTTTATTGTAATATACCTTCTGGGGGCAGAGTCTTATGAATGCAGACTACTGGCTTTGCATAGTGATGCTGTAGATATAAATAGCAACCCTCAGAGGAGCCAGGAAAACTATTTTATTACAGGGTGGATAGACAAGGTTTAATAAAAAATAAATACTGGACTGGAATATGCAAAATCCATCCAACAATTACAGAAAAGAGGATGTTGCTGCCAGCCAAAATGAATTACGTTATGCAGGTTGCTGCTACGGGTGTCGCCTACATCAAGAAGAAGCAACAGTTCACGTCTTTATATTTAGGAATTATCCACCTAACTTGTATATATATATATGTACGTGGTCAATGTAGATGCTTAACTGTAAATTCCAGAATCCTGGACATTTTATTTTTACTTCTTTATAATGTGCTCTCCTCATTTTATTTTCCACTGACACATTCAGTGACTGAGTGGAACTTCCTGTTAGAAAGGGAGGCAGCCGGTGAATTACATGTATGGAACAAAATGATATTTATTTCATAGCTGGTGGTTAGTTTGTTAGCTGCGAAAATAAAACTCAAGGAGGACAGTTACAGGACATGACTACCACGTACCCATATGCCACCAAGCCAACTAATAAAATCCACTCACCATCCATAAGGTGAGTGAACTTTTGTGCAGAATCACTCTCAGAATGAAACAACCTCCGATGTGGTTTTAAGTTATGGAATAATTTCTGCTGACTACTGTGAGTGTCAGTAATTCCTGTAAAATGAAGAGGCTCTTTATACAAGTTAACGGCGCCTTGGAAGACTTTCTCTGCCCCCTAACAAATGTCCACACACTTGGTACATTCCTCCTACACGGTGCCGCTATAAGTGTTTTATAACATGGTGTGGTGAATTTTCTCAGGATGGCAGTACAAACTAAAAGACTACAGGCTGAATTCATATTTCAGATCCACTAAAATATCTGATAAAATCAATTGGCAGTCCTCACAAGTACTTACAACAAGGAGTGTGCAGGTGCAAATCTACAGACTCACTGCATAGTCCAGCCATGCAGTGTGGTATAAGAATACCACCAGTCATAATACACCTTGCTAAAAGAATGTTGCAAGTCATACAGCATCATTTCCATTCTGAACCAGGCCAACCAGTCCTCAATTTAAGGAAGGACTATGTGGAAATGTTATTAGTGTTAGCTGTGTGTATGGGGAGAGCACAGAAAGCTGAATATGTGTCGTGGATTCGACTGTTATTATAATTATTGAACACACATAATGAACAGCTTTTCTTTGGAGTTTATCTAGAAACCTTCAAACTCTAATAATAGTTGTACATTTACATACACCGCCTCTGCAATAAAACATGGTTTTGTCATGGTGCAATATAACTATATGCTGTTTTTTTATACAATACTCAAATAATCATCATTATCACAATGAAAGGAAGTACTATATCCTATAAGAAAAAATAACATAAGCAAATAAAGAGAAAAGAACATACGGGACTGGCTGTCTATGCTGCTGACGCTGTCTGCATGTTGGAGATTATTTTTGTGGAGCTGTTTATACAGGCTGAACTTTGCAAACTTTTTGGATTTTCCCAGTCCTCGAATCTTGGAGCTGTCCACCACTTCTTCCCCTTGTTTGTTCTGTACTTGGTAACTGACCTTCCTCTGCGACTGGTCGTTTCCATTAAGTGTTTGAGAGGAACCAGACATGATCTAACAAAAGAGTTTGTTTATATATCGTATGAAACTTAGGTCCAGTCAAAGCACCACAGTCAACAATTTCATGTAGGTATAATCAAACTATTCACAAAAATAAATACTGTCAATAAACAATAATTATGCCATCTACTTTTATCACATTAAGTTATAAACAATCGATTTTCTGTAGTTAACAATGTTCTTCTAAAACTGCTGAATTCAATGCAAATAATATTGCCACCTTTATGCGGATATCCCAAGGTGGGATCTCAGGAGCTATTACCAGGCCATACACCTCTGTCAGATTATTGATTGGACCAGAGCATTGTGTAGGAGGAAATGCATGGTGCTCTCCTCATGGCGCCCTGCCTCAAACAATACACAGATCCCACTAGTAACCCGACATTATAATTATGGAGACATCAGAGACAGCAGGAAAATATTTCCTCCTGACGTTCTCCACTTTGGACACAACCGTTAATTGTGTGCTGGCGTTGTGGAGATGCCTCAGACACCTATCTCCATGTATGGTAGTATTGCCCATGAATTATTCCATTCTAGTGGAATGCCCACAAGCTTACATGGGCCATTACAGGTCTGACCATGCCTCTCTAGACCCAGTTTTTGCTTCTCTCCCTCTCAATCGATAGAAATCTCTTTTCAAACCCTTGTTGCCAAGGCCCCAATCCTACCCCATGCAAAATCATTTCTCCCATCAATTACTAAATGACCATAGAAGATATAATCTCTTCAGTCACATACTGTATAATGAATTACATATTTCAGCTTGGGACAGGAGATTCTTTGACCCTTTGGAATCCAAGCAGGCTACAGCTGACACCCTTTCATATATTAGGCCTCATGTCCAAGACTTTACTAGGACCCCTAAGTTAACCTACACTTAAATAGTAGCATTGGACTCCCTCTCTTAACATGTCCATCTAAAACACCCTCCTCCTGTCCTTTTCCTTTGTTCTTTTTTGGACCACCTGTTTCTTCTAAATAAATAAATAAATAAATAAATGTTCTCCCTTACGCTTTTGAGTAAGTTAGTAATTTAAAATAAGGATTAAAGAAAAGCATTTACAACAACCTAAAATAAAGCATTTAGGATTAGTTGAAGTATCATCCCGGCTCCCGGGTTGTCAGATAAGGGTAGGCAGGGGTTTCTAGATACAGTAAACCTCTGTTAAGGGTAAGCAATGTATCACAGTTTGTCTAAATAGTTTTGCTTTCTAATGGAAATGAGTTCTATTTTACAAACCACTGATTATAGTAAGTAAACATAGAGTTTAAAAACTCACTTCCGAAAATACCTCTCAGTTTTCGAACAAAAAGAACACAAACCCACAAATGATGAAATTAAAACATAATTTCAGTTCCCATTTATGAAAGTTAGAAAGTATATATATATATATATATATATATATATCTATGCACCTTTAATATTATTTTTAACTACTAAACTTCAGTCACAAATGTCTATTAGAAAATAAAAGTCTACACAAGTCTTTGACAAGAAGAATATTACAGACTATATATACCATCTATATAACAGTGCACTGCTACATAAATTATTTAAAACAATTCAATTAGTTAGTGTAAAAATTAATGTCTTTTTAACTTGCAGCTCATAGAGCCACGTATAAAGAGAAAAAAATTATTGAACTAGATGAGAAAAAGCACTCGACCACCTTTTGCCAATCTTTGCGCGCTATTGAATCAGACCCCAAGTGTCTTAGTTTTCTTTTTAGCAGTTTACCGTATTTATAGCAGTAGTTGACTGTGCTGTTGTGATTCGTTTGACGCTTCCCACGTCTGTAAGCCTGTGCTCGTCGTCATCCCATCGGCCATAAGCCAGGTCAATTCCTCCGACAAACGCCACAGACTGATCAATCACAACTATTTTTTCATGGTGTGCCCATAAGTAGACAGAGGATGACATATGATCTGGATGTCTCATCACCTAAATCATTTAAAATGAAAATTCAATGACACTTAATAAAGCAAGGTCATAAAGCTGTAAATGCAGTGTTTGGTTTGATTTTTAGGTTTATTTATTTGACCATGCCAGATGTCTGAAAATATGTGGTCTTAAAAAAAAATTCCCAAGTGCACATAATGACATATGGCCATCTATACAGTACAAAAAGGTTGGCCTGATTTTGTCACAGAACTACACAGCATATAGAGTAAGCATAAGGCATGCTAATATATATAATAATTATATTTTAAAGCCAAAATACCTTTGATATTTATTGATTAAGTTTTGTTTTCTGACTAAACAGAACAGGTTTTACAGTAAATATATAATTCTGTTCATTAAGCAAAACAAGCTTACCAGATTTTTCTTGTTGGAGGATCAAACAAAATAAGCCTCTTAGTACTTTCACTAGCTTTATGCAACGTCCCTGCAAGTGACAAAACTATCCAGTGGCCAGAGCAGAAGTGCTAGAATCAGGGCGGACCACTCCGCCGCCCTCTGCGGTGGTTATGACAACCACCTACAAAGGGGGGGGGGTGAGGCGCTAGGTCTGCCTAGGGCGCCCGCAGACCTAGCGCCGTCACTGGCTAGAATAAGGACCCCACTTCTGTGTTGCAGAGGTTGGATTATTCAAGAATTATTAAAAGCCTTATTATTATTATTGCCATATATTTGGTTCATGCCATACAATACCCAATAATAGTCCAATATATAATGTGTGTGGCCAGATGTGGTCTGTAAAGGTTTCAGGCATTTATTTTTAACCTATGAAATATTCTTTCAGATGAAAATGATAATAAATGTACAAAAACCGGTAAACAAAAAGCTGATTATAAATTCAGTGGCTGGGTAACCAAAAGATATTTGACTGGTAATTGAAACTACCGGTAGTATGAGGCAGATGTGGTATGCATGTGTTTTTTTGCATCTGGTATTATGGTGCCAACTGCTGCCTGTCATACCTTAATATTGGGATGGATCCGTAGGAGTGTCCTCTTGCTGTACTCGCTGTTTATTCCCAATGCCAATTCTACTTCCTTATACAGCATAACAAATATCTTGACACCTTGTTGCTATAAAAGGGCAATAAAAAAAGATCATAAATTTGAGATCAACGTGATTTATCAGAGTTTAGTGTTCGGGGTGACAATTAGGAATGTGTCTTTTATCTTCAAGGTTCCTGAACACTAAGCCCATGGCGTCTCATATCACAATTGCCCTTCTAGCTGTATTTATGTATTGCACTTAACTATTCTCCTACATATTATTCTCTCTTATGAAAGCTACTCTGTGCAAACAAGTATTGTTTTAACAAGGTAACATACACTGATTCAGAGGAAGGAGAAGGAAGGATATTATGGAGCAAAGATCATATGCACACATACTGTATTGTGCAACAGGACACAGTCACTCTGCAACACAGACTTTGGATTTCAGGTTGTCATGTGAAGATAAAGGGAGATGCCAGAGTGACAACAGAGCAATGTACAGTACCAAACCCTCTCTGCCCCCTCTCTACTATACTATGTAACGGATCAGCTAATACAGTCACAAAATACCAATTATCAATATCATTTTACCAATAAGTTAAGGTAACATCTGGTCATTAATATGTATATATGTTTCATTTCTATAAAAAGCTTTGAAGTATAGCAAAGGCTGAGACAGCAGACCATTGCTCAGATCATTTTTATGTCGCAAACAAGAGTTAATCAATTGACCATCAACAATTTCTTTAAAAATAAACTCACGGCTTTCCTCTTCAGAATGCAATCCAATCGCCAGCGGTTTCCTTCCACAACTGGTCGCTTCAGGAATATTTCTGGACTCAGCCTTAGAACACAAACAGTTTGTAAGGACTTTAGTTCAGTGCAAAGCCATTGATACATTTTAAAGCACATGAAACCAGATTTCATTGTAGGCAAATAAGAAAGTGTGCCATGTAATTTCTACAGTGAAAAGAACATATAGCATACTAATAGCACTTTAGAGAATTAAAAAAAATTATCAAAAATGTGTAAGGTAATACAATAGCTAAAATACGAACAACAGAAATACACAATCCGATGAATTTTAAATCACTGAAAGGTGAAGTTAATAACAATATAACAATGGCACTTTAAAGAGTGTGAGTGTGTGTGGGTGGGTGATCCTTTTTTTGTTGGAAGTGTAGATCTAAGCAAAACCATGTTGCAATGTGCATGTGGATTTGTTGATGTTATTGCATGCAACAAATGCAATACTTTGCTTTTGCAGAAAGATCTCACCAATTGCATAGCTTAATGTTTTAATGTACAATCTGTAGATTAGAGTTGAACTAGAAAACTTCACATCTCAAATCTAATTTTGTTTTCACAGTTTACAGATGGCTAGACACCTGGGTAAGAGCTTCCATAACAGTAGGTCTTGCGGGTGGTTCCTTGTATGCATAAGTAGGTGCCTACTAAAAGCATCTCTCTGTCCTCGGGGAATGAAAGCTAGCTCATATTATCTAGTCCTACAGAATAGCTACTATAGCACAAATTACTGAAACCATAATAAAGGTGTCAGACAGCTTGTTGTGGCCACAGGCTGAACAGTACTAATGTCCTGGGTGCATCAAAACTGGATCACAGAGAGAGTTATAGGTATTAGGAGAAGTTAACAATTTGTTAACAATTCTTATTAATTGTGTACAATATGAGAAAAGCATCAGTTAGCCATGTATACCACTTAAAAGTCACTGTTGCTCCCACCTTGTGCATTATATTCACACCACATAAGAAAAGCTCTTTGCGTAACGAGTCCTAAAAGTTCTTAGCTATGTCTTTTCGTTGTATTACATATGAAATTAGTCGCCATAACAGATTTGTTTCCTGTAGACTCCACTTTGATATTTGTAGTTGTAGGTCTACAATAGCTTGGATGTTATATATATAGTGGACATAGAACATAGTGTCAACTAACTGCTTGCTGTAACAAAATTACTGTACTGTACTGAACTATAAAAGAAACACCAAAATCACATGAAAAAGACTAATAATGCCGTCGTTGAAAGCCGCGGAAATCGGCGGCTTCCAGCAAAAAATCTTCCAGGAAACGCCAGGTTCACAGTGTGTAGGGGAGGGAACCTAAAAAGATGTCTTTTTAGGCCAATCGCCTCCCCTCATACGCCGGCTCCAGGCGCGTTTTGCTTTAAGAAAGCCGGCGAGCCGGCTAAAAGCCCGATCTTCAGGCGCCGTTTTCAAAAGGCATCGTTCAGATTGCCTTCAAACGGCGCCTTTTCCACTAGAGCCGTCGTTTTCACTGAAAACGACGGCATTCTTAGGCAATCTGAATGGGGTATAAGTGTATTACGAAATCATCAAAAACTAAATAGTGTACTCATTTTCAGTCCTTCATGCTAAATTAATTATACAAACCTATATTATGTGTGGGAAAGAGCATATGATTACAAAGACAACAATATTTTTCCCACCAGGAACAAGTCCTTCAAGGCCTAGCCCAATATATCCTAAATATTAATCTAACTTCTTGGAGCTCTGTGGACCTTCTTCCGCTTGTTTCTGTCTTCCCCTTTCCTGATCTGTGTAGGAAAGCGATGGGCTGTTATCACACTAAAATTCACTGTGAGTAGACTCACAAGGTTGTAGGGGATCCATTTCATGTTGTTAAGGTATGGATAACTCCCCACTCTCCTACTAAGTCCTCTGCCCAACATCCCTGGGAAGGTACCTACAAATTCCCAGTATTGTAGTAGGACAAGTTAATGGTCTCTTCATTCCAAATATCGAAGTACGTAATACATTATGAAATGTTTATCAGGGTAGTCAATAAGTTGTACAAGCTTCATAAGATGTTGTCCTCTAACTCTAAGTCATGTAGGTGGAGTTGTGGTGTAGAGGGTAAAATGCTCCATGTGTTCTGGTCTTAAATATTAAACCTTTCTGTTGGCCTTATAAGTACTTAAATGCCCCATCTCCCCAGACCCAGCAGTTGTTCTCCTCGACGTTTCCCTTTCTAGAGATAAGAGCATAATACATTAGATATATTCTTAGAGATGCAGCCATAGTGCATTGGTGGTAGATACCAGAGCCACAGCCAATGGCTAAAACTATTGGCAAGGTCACAATTAGTAATACTATGGAGACACATTTAAAGTGTCATATGAAGCTACAATTTCCTCCCTTTCATTTAAGTGGCTACTATGATCTGATTAGGCTATGGAAGAAATATGACACCAGTTCCACACAGGGTCCTCAAATACAACTTTTCCATCATATTAGTATGAGTTTCCTGAGGCCGTCTGATGCAGCTTACTCTTATGAGCCGATACAGGGATGGAGCTGGGCACCGAAGCGAGGCAGCTGGAATGTGCGTGTGGTTTTATTTTTTTATGTCTTTTTTTTTTTTTTTTTACAGTTTTTGTGCTTCTTAATGGCCACCATGAGAACGATGTCATTCTCGTGGATTATTATAAACATGCCACTGTAAATGCCACTGTATATTTTAGTTTTAATTTAAATTTTACGAGGACCTGACTCATCATCTTTATTTATATGTTCTCATGTACAAATGAGAAAAGGACATACCACAATTATTTCTCAAATGTTAGGTGTGTTTTGTCATCTAGCCTTGTTAGACCTGTATGCCAGCTGTACACATGAATGTAACATTTTATAGGTATGTGTGAGCAACAAAATATATTTATATTTATATATACACACACACACACACACACACATATACATACATACACACGATGTGGAACTCTTGTAACTTAAAAGAAGACAAGATTTATAACCATAAATCCCATTCATTTCTATGCAGCTGACTAATGTTTCTGCCCCATTTTTCACATTACTGTCTAGGAAAAGTTCACCCCAGGCCATGTGAATCAGGGTTAATTGAACAGTTGCCATTGTCCTGCCAGAGTCCTGGGAAAGGCCTGTAGGGATGTGTGACTTCACAATGCTATGTTATCCAAACACTTGCACATTCTTGTCCCTGAGATACTGGCCAATTCTAAGATGTGGGAAAGCTAGATCCTCACTTATCCTTATATCTAGACAAAGCAATTCAGAACTTTGCTTATTCCATAGCATTGTGCAAAATGTGCTAATAAGTGCTAAAGAGCATATTTTACTTAATGCTATATTAAAGATTTATTACTTTTAAGGTGACATGTAAATATACGTAAAGAGTATTTCAATGGCATTGAAATTCTACAGGTTTGTTGTAAGGAAATCAAAAGCCACAAAACCAGATGAACTACCATGTTTCCCCTATAATAAGACCTATCCTGATAATAAGCCCTACCCTATTTTACAGTAAACTGTCTAAAATAAGCCTTCCCCTGAAATTAAGCCCTATCTAAATCACAATGAGGTGTCATAATGTCAGCAGGGGGAACAATGAGGTGTCATAATGTCAGCAGCACTTGGGGGGCCATGAGTGGGTTAAAAGCAGGTCAATAAAATACGGTGTTTTTTTGACCTAAAAAAAAATAAGACAGTGTCTTATTATCGGAGAAACACGGTATAACATCAGCTTCCTTTAATGAGCAAAACCAAATTCCTTTTGCACCTATTGTAGTTCAGCAAGTAACAAGAGTGACCGGACCAGTCTGATTGGACAACAGATCATAGGCTTAATCACTAGAGATCCACTGCAGTTGGAAATTTTTTGTTGAATAGGCAGTATAGAGTACTGAAATTGTATTGCCCTGTATGTAATTCTCGTGTGGTAAGGAAACCCCTCTCCCCTCACACATACACAGAATTACAAAGCTGACCTGACATTTGATGCATTGCCTCCACTAAAAATAGTGATGCTGCAGAAGATAGGATCACAAGAAAAGGCTTAGCCAAGCCCTTACTGTGCAATCTACTTACTTACCCCCCTTCTCCCACCTTGCATACCTCAATCATGCTTCCCTCCCTGTCCTCGGAAAGCCTTCCATTACATTGGATCCAGTTCCATACTGGAAACAAGCGGTGTGCACATACACACTCATAACAAATGTATGTTTCTGCTAAATGTGACTTATTTACAAAGCTTCATAAGATGTCTTGTGATGCTGCAGTTCCCCTATACCTGTGCTTATTACCTTGACTGGCCTACCCCTCCTCCACCTAATCTCTCTACCCTCTCCCCCTAATCCCAATGTCTTCTGTACTGTCCTCCTCCTCTATTACCATGCAAGCTCTCACAAGCAGGGACCCCCATGCTCCTGTTATTTACCTCAACCTGCACCCATCGCCTCACTCCTGTCTCTCTCCAGTGTAATATATTAGACCCATCCCAACCCTCTTAGTTATTATTCTGTAGCCTCATGCTATGTATGTATTACATGTTTGTTACTGTATGCTAACACATTGTACCCCCATGCTTTATATGATTTCATGTATGTTATTGTCAGGGCCGACTCTAGGTCTGCGGGCGCCCTAGGCAGCCCTAGCACCACGCCCCCTGCCGGAGAATGACGCCGCGTCACGTTGCTTTAAAAGCGCAGAGGAGGGCGGCAGAGTATTGCCCTCCCGATTATTAATTATTTTTTTCACTATTAATACTTCTACTACTACTACTAATAATAATAATGATAATTACCTCTGTTGCCAGTGGACAACATGCAAAAATACAATGGGGGAGGGGGATGCTGCACACATTACTTACTTAAAAGAAAATCTGCATAATCTGATACCCATACTGAACAGAAGAGCTACAATAACCCCTCATTGTAAAGCCCAACTAAATGCACAAGGTGCCAACTGCATTTCCCTGAAAACCTAAAAATTGTTGTGGGAAATGCACGGTTCTTTAGTGTTCCACATCATCACAGCAGCAGAAAATGGCTAAATCCCATTATGTAATCTGTTAGAATTAGGAATCTGTTAGGTCTGTTAGAGTTAGGAATATTATCTTCAAATGTGTACTCCAATGTCTGATTATAATATGTAACCTAAGATGACATATGCAGAGGTGTCATACATTTAAATAAAAATCTGTATGGGTAGGAAAGGGTTGCCGACTTAAACTTTCTGACATCCATGGAGATCTTGGAAGGCAGAGAGTAAAATTTGATTGAATCGCGTGGGACGGGAGGGAACTACACATTAATTGCACTCTATTGTATTCACAAATGTATACCTTAAAAAGTCCTCTAAGGTTGATTCCCTGGAGGTTCTACTCCACCTACATATCAATATATAGGACAGAACAGGCAAAATCAAGACTAATTGAGAATTGTCTGATAGTATTAGGAAATATCACATTCAACTCTGAAATGCAAACAATGTATCAGATAGTGAAAGTATCACTATAGGGTTGTTGTGCCATGTAGGCTATAACATCATAGTGCTCAGAGAGAATCCAATCTCCATAGTCGGCAGGCTGGATCTTTCTCTCTAAAATTTCAGCAGCAATAAATTATTTACGTCCCCAGTATAAGCACCCACTGTATAATCTCCTACTAACCAGGAGTTTTTAAAGATAGCACTTATGGACTAAAGCTGATAATCTAATGTTAATGTTTGAGAGTGAAAAAATACGCTATGAATATAGCTTTTTCAATGTGATTCCATGTGGTAAAAGTTGACTGTTTATACACAAATACACAAAGTCCAGCCACTTCAGGAAAAAAAACCTCCAATCAGATGAGCAAGCTTCCTTTTTGTAACCCAATCTAATGCCTCGAGTCATACCAGTGTGTGCTTCTGATGATAGTCATGAACTAATCATACCGCTTGTAATGATCCTTCCATCAGATTATATCACCGCACCCTCCCCTTTTTTGCGCCGTTAGATTCTATGCATCCCTGCCTTGTCCTATGACTGCCCAGCAAATGTGATGAGCTACCGACACAGACTGGACCAAACACACTGATGTAAAAAGAGACCTCTAACCAATCAACATTGTCCACTAGTATTCAAAAATATAACAACAAAGAGGCCAATTTGAAGTAGAATAAGTCATCTAAACAAATAAAATGTATAACAGGCAAAGTAACACATAAGGATATATTATGAAAGCATTGTCCGATTTCTGGGAGTCTCCCGAAAATTCTGGGAGAGTCGGCAACCCTGAGGTAGGGGATATTCACTTTGTAACCAAATCAGCTTTAGTTACATGGTAAGCAATAACTTTACAAATATACAATTAGTGTAAACTGAAGGAAAATGTTCTGTTTTGTCCGGTAGTTCGCTCCTCTCTCTAAACTATTTACGCATACAAAATTAAAATTATAGCAAAATGTGTTCCACCAGTGGCGTAGCAATAGGGGTAGCAGCGGTCGCGGCTGCGACCGGGCCCCTGACCTATGGGGCTCCTGAGCTATGGGGGCCAAAAGAATAATAGGGAAAGTTAAAAAAAAAGAATGAAATAAAAAAAAAGACGCAATCGCGGCACCGCGGCCGCGATCTGGAGCACTGGAGCTGCAGAGCCACAGATCTCTCCCACCGTCCCCTTCCTGCTCCCCCTCCACTACCTGGAAAGCATCAGGTGGGTAATTTCCTTCCCCTCTCCATACACACATATACATTCATACATACATTCATACATATGCACATACATGCATAAATGCATTCATACATACATAAACACACACATTTATACATACATACATACACATTCATACATACATACATTTATACATACATACAAATTCATACATACATACATACTCACATACATGCATACATACATTCATACATAAACATACACTTTCATACATACATTTATACATACATACACATTCATACATACATACTCACACACATTCATACATACATACACATTAATACATACACACACACACACATTCATACATACACACACACACACACACACACACACACACATTCATACATACATACATTTATACATACATACACATTCATAGGCATAGGCCGTATAGGCGGCCGCCTATGGCCCCGCGGGGTAAGGGGACGAAAGCGGCCCCGCGCCTATACGAACCTCACCCGCTGCCACTGTCACTGTATGGTTCTTTGGCGTGTCNGGGAGCTGTGTTGATGCTTCCCCGGCAGCCACAGCTGTGTTTAGGTGAAGACACCAGCGTGACATTAGGTCACGCTGGCGGCACGTCAGAGGTACACGAGCACGCCGGAGGAGTCAGAGGCGCGCTCGTTCCGACAGCC